>JAULJZ010047023.1:0-14221 GCA_032270985.1 Heliamphora pulchella
AAACAAAAATTAGAGATGAGATACGTAAAGCAACAAGGACCTAGCGGAGCATATTAACAAACAAGTGGTGGGGGGGAGACCTACCGGGTCCCAGTCCGTCCTTTCGAGGAATAGTGAATATATCTTGCTCTTCCCCTGGACCGAACTCGAAGTTCCCCGTAACATACAGGAAGTCGTCATCTACGTCTTTACCGGAGTCCGGTAACTCGATGACAAGCTTTTCGGATACCCTTTTCGCTTTAAGGTAGTACGAACCAGAAGAATGTTTCACCATGTTGTAACAGTAAACTATATCCCAGATACCGAGGTTGGTATCCAGAATACGGTTCAACTCTACAACCCCCATGACTACTCTGAAAACGTTGGACGAGACTTGCATGGGGCTTACCCGGTAATGCCGGAGAACTCGCCGAAGAAGAGGATGGATTGGGAACCGAACTCCTCCTTCCACTATGGCTACGAGTGGAAGGGGGAGCTTCTCCTAATTCCCTTCTCGAGACTCACCGGGGTTAGCTAAGGTGATGTCAACGTCGTCTGGAACGTGGTACCGATGCTGGAACTCACGCATTGCCGCCGGCGTCGATACAAGTTTCCTCAGTTTGCTCATTTTCAGAGAAAGCGAAAAATAGAAAATATGGAGGAGAAGAAAATGGAAGGCAAAGGCAAACTAGCCTCAAAGCGACAAAAAGAGCAGCGAAAAGGGAAGAGGGTGCTTACTAGCTTCTGGAAACAATGCTCAATCGCCGGTTTTTGGAAAAGAACTTCGCCGGAATCTGGGTGTGAGTTCACCGGAAATCGTAGAGGGAGGAGTGTACAAGAAGTGTGAAACGGTAAAAAGAAAAGAAATGGTGGCACTATAAGCTTTTATACCCGTCGTTTGAAACGACAGGCGCATTTAATGTGCCGTACGATGAAACGATGTGAATAATCATTAAGTGGCTGTCATCGTCTCCACGCGCCACTCATGATGCACCACGTCAGCATCTAAAGACTCGAGGCCAGCCGTAACCATTCATGACGGGATGTCAAGGGGTTGGCCACCCAACCATCACACGGAGGCCTGATCAGGGCCCTCCGAACAAATCCAGCACCCCTTGGTACTCTAGTTACTCAGCACATGTACCGAACAGTACAGCCGGACATACACCATACAAAGGACTGACGACCGAGCAAATAGTCAAAACTCTGGCTCTTGACCGAGCAGATCAGCCGAGCAAGAATTAGAGCTAGGGGCAGTTGAGGGTGGACAAAAGTATCGGACCTAGGGCTCAAACCAAACAGTTGGGACCTAAGACCCAAAAAGGAAGACCAACCCGAAACGAATTTGCCAAAGTGCTCGAAGAAACCCGGACCCACTATTGTTCGGGCCTTGCTAGTCCGGCCCACCCCATATAGGGTTAGCCCGGACCAGGGGAAGCCCATGTCGGCCCCTCAATAGGAAAGATATCTCAACAAGATACCTTCCCCAATATGGTTTTGGTCGGATGAAAAGGATAGAAGCAAATCAGAATCAAATCACATCAAGATATGAAACAAATCCTAACTGGTAGGAGGCAGAATCCTAAGAGGATTCAGCCTCCACCAGTCTTGATCTATATATAAAGAGAGGCATCCCTACACCACCAGGTACGCAATTCTTATGCCCAAAAACTCTTGCTTAGAAACCTCTCAGAGAGATATCTAACTTGAGCGTCGGAGTGCCTTCCGGTCATAACCGGTCGGTAGGCGCTAACGGTGTTCTTGGTGGTTGCAGGTATTTGGCGGTGGAACAAGGAGCGTCTAGTGAGTTCGGTGGAGAGGAGTTTGGCCCATACTCTGTTCGGGGTCATTAGTATTGGGCCAGCTCATCTGATCCTGATTGTGCCGAACAAACCAAGTCAGTTTGTACTGCGCACAGGTATGCATGTTTCTAAAAATACATGTTGGTGCAAAATATTTAAACAGATTACTTAAACTAAAACATGTAAACTCATAATAACTATATATATATATATATAAATAATTAATTAATTATAGGCCAGAATGCCACAATCATTCTTTAATTTTTTAACTCTCTCTCTCTCTCCCTTTGAAGTGCAGAAGATTTCTATGGCTATATATTATTATTTATTTCTTTGACATTTTATGGTTCTTTTTCCTTTTTATATTTTATTTATTAATTTTAAAATTACGAAAATTCACTTGAGTTTTTCTTAAATAATTCCATATTTGTTTTATATTAAGATATTCTAAAAATTCAAATTATTAGTTTTTTTATATAAAATTAGGATATTGCAGTACCAGCCAAGGCATCTTTGACGATCTAGTCAATGTTTAATGTGCAAGAAATGTTAAGAATAATCATAAATAAACCACAAAAAAGAAATTTTATGTGGTTCGACAATTTGTCTACGTTCACAGGTGGCAAAATTTAATATGTGGAGAAATGATTATAAATCACTAGAGTCTCATAAATTTTCTCACTCAAACAACTTCACACATAAATAATATGAAATTACATTCATATTTATATGAGATAAATAAAGACCTAATCAAATTTTACTTGTGCTAATTATGTTTAAAATTAATCAAATTTGTGTAAACTCACATTCTTTAGAACTCTTTAAAATGTCAAATTGTTTTAGCTAAAATTTAGTAGATAGACTAGAAGTTCATTTCAACTCAAACAGAATTTAAGTTAAAATTCTCAACAATCTCCACTTGGTGAGAATCCATCTCCTTAATAAATAAACATATCAATGCTGTTACCAAATGCACTAAAAATACTCAAATTTCTAAAACAAACAAATCGACAGATTTAACTCTACCTTCAAATGTGCTTTGTGGTGCCAAATTCACCTAAAGTGATCAAAATTTTAAGTCCAACATATTGGCAGATTGATACTACCACCAAATGCGTTTTGAAACACCAAATTGCACACAAATGCGTCAAATTATAAAAATTGAACAAAATATAGGCAGATGCACGTATCACGTCCAAATCAAATGTAAACCAGGTAGAGCAGCCACTCAAATTATCAAATTTTTTCAAGTTCAAACAGTATTGAAACTTGACCGAAATGACACATCTGGTAATCCAAACTACTAGTGTATCCTCTATCAATAATGCAACTGGATAACTGACACAAAATTCATCTATTGATAAATTTCATATGAGAACAAACTCCACCTAGAGATCAAACTACCCACGATAAACAAAATAGATTCCTTTAGACCAATAAAACATATAGTATCCGTTACAAAGGCCTCTAACCTTTGACTTCTTTAGAGGATTCAAATAGACAAATCTTTGAATATAAATCAAATAAGCAAATAACTAACTCTAACCCAACAAACAAAATCCTTGGCAAATTCAAATTCTCAAGTTCCACCATAAACAATATCCAGTGCTTGAAAACGACTAAACCAACCGTTTTTACGCTCCAATAAGACAAAATAGAATTTTAAAAGCTGAACTGGTCAAATATAATATCACGATAGAATTCAAAACAGTAAAAACCGGTGGAAACAAACTTGAACCATCCAAAATAGTGCCAAAAAATAAGTTGAATTAGCCCTAAAAATCAAAACTGAACTGAGAAAGTAAAGTGCAGACACGCGGCCTACACGAGCTAGTTGCAGAGGTGCTGGTGGACAAGTAACAGACCTAGAATACTCAGTTCAGTGTGCGTTTGGTGGATTTAAAATATGAGCATAGACTTAAATGGCATTTATGGGTGCATTTGAACTTCGTTTTTGACATATAATATACCGTTGGAATCCTTTCGACAAGACTAAACTTTCAATATATTCAAAAGAAATTTTTGACCACTTCAAATTTTGTGCAGAGAGCAAAAATACAGTTTTAACTAAAGCTCTGATACTACTTGTTGTGCAAGAAAGGCCCAAAATAATCTTAAATAAACCACAAGAGACAAATTTTACGTGATTCGACAATTTGCCTATTTTCACAGGTGGCAAAATTCAATATGTGAAGAAGGAATTACAAATCACTCGACTCTCATAAATTCTCTCTCTCAAACAACTTCACACACAAATAATCTGAGACTACATTCATATTTATATGAGAGAAATAGAGATCTATTCTAATCATACTTGTGCTAACTAAGTTTAAAATTAAACAAATTCATGCAAACCAACACTCTTTAGAACTTTTAAAAAGTTCAAATTGTTGTGACTGAAATTTAGTAACATGATAGACTAAAAATCTATCACAATTCAAACATGATTTGGGTTAAAATTCTCAACAATATTATAGTAGAGTAACGGCTACGTAATTGAGTGAGAGAGAGAGAGAGAGAGAGAGAGAGGAGAAGATGATAATGATACCTGAATTTTTCCCGTTTTACTTTTAACCTCATTCTCATCCTACGTGGCAGATATGCCATGTGCACAGAGGCAGAACCAGAAATTGAAAATTGGAGGGCTAAATAAGAATATTTTTTTTGCCTAAAGATTTAAAATATCCAATTTCCATTAGAGAATAAAACAATTACAATAATGTAAAGGATAAAAAATATAACTAAAATATATTTAGTTTCAAAAATATATAAATCCGACTAAACATCACATTTATACATTTAAATCCCATTATCTATTAAAATAGAACTTGATGTTCTTTCAAATATCTAAACTCTTCTATGATTGACTAAATACTAAACTTTCTAGCAATTTCCTGTTAAGTGGTGAGGAAAAAACCACAGTTCTAGGTTGACCGCTCGAGCAACTATGGGTTCGCTCGAGCAGGCTAGCATGGTGTTGGTCTCGGGCTAGTGATAGCTCAAGTGATTAGGTATCTGCTCGAGCGAGTTTGTATGCAGGAGGTATTGGGATAGGGGATGCTCGAGCGGTCAGGGGTCCACTCGAGCGGATCGTCGCTGAATTGATTTTTCTATGCGGCGGCTAGGGTCATGTTTTAACCCTAAGAGCGCTTTTGTTTAGTGCGTATCCTTATGTTTTAGCCTAGAGAGACTGAGAGAAGGTCAAGATCATCATTCCCTTGTAATCCTCCAATCAATATAGTGAAGTATGATCCCATAGACGTAGGCATGGCTTGTCGAGCCACGTAAATCTTGTGTGTGATCGTGTGATTGCTTGTTTTGTTCTTTCTTCGTTATCATTCCGTGGTTTGTGCCTTCGTTGTTGATCTTGTACGAAATTAGTGATCACGTTCTAATCCTCAACAACTAGTATTAGAGCTCTGGGTTAGGAAATTGACGAATACACATGCTAGAAGAAGAAAGATTGACAGGAATCGAGAAGTTCGATGGTTCAGACTTCGGATATTGGAGGATGCAGATAGAGAATTATCTGTACGGGAAAAAGCTACACTTGTTGCTCTTGGGATCCAAACCAGATGGCATGAAGGATGAAGATTGGGCGTTACTTGACAGGCAGGTGCCGGAGGTTATCAAATTGACGTTGACCTGGTCAGTGACATACAACGTAATCAAGAAGAAGACTACAACAGACATGATGGCAGCATTGTCAAGTATATATGAGATGTCGTTGGCAAAAAACACGGTACATCTTGTGAAAAAGCTATTCAATCTAAAGATAGCTGAAGGTACACCTGTTGCACAACATCCGAACGAATTTAATACTATCACGAATCGGTTGTCTTCAATAGATATCAATTTTGATGATAAAGTCAGGGCGTTGATTGTGTTGTCTTCACTGCTAAATAGTTAGGAGGCTATGAAGACGACAGTAAGTAACTCTACCGGTAAGAATCAGCTGAAGTATGATGATGTCAGAGATATGATATTGAGCGAGGAGGTTCGCAGGAGGGATTCAGGAGAGATATCTAATTCGGGGTCAAATGCCGGTATGACTTTAAATGTTGAAGCCTGAGGTAGAGGTAATGACAAAAATCAAAACAGGGGCAAGTTTAAGTACAAAAAAGGCAAATGCAAGTCCAGGTCGGGACAGAAGGATGAATGTTGGGGTTATGGCAAGATTGGCCATATCAAGAAGAACTGTAGGGAGCAGAAGAAGAAGGCTGACAGTGAGTCAGCCAATGTTGTGACAGAGAATGTTCAAGGCACTTTACTCATATCAGTGGACATCCCTATTGATTCTTGGGTGTTGGATTCAGGAGCATTCTTTCACATGACAGCACATCAAGAGATTATAGAAAATTATGTTGCTGGTGACTTCGACAAGGTATATTTGGTAGACGGGAAGGCTTTGGACATCGTGGGTACAGCCGATGTGAGTGGCACGTGAGTACTAGCGATGTGAGTAGCTTTGGACAGTTAAACGCAGAAGGTCATTCAGTGACCTATGTTAGTAGCACGTGAAAAGTCACCAATAGAGCTATCGTAGAGGCTCGAGAAACAAAGACATGTACCCTGTAGATGACTACGAGTACAAGGGACACAGTGGCATTGGCAGGCTGTGGGTTAGACACGAGCTTATGGCATCGTAGGCTGGGACACATGAGCGAGAAAGGGATAAAAATGTTATAATATGAAAGAACATATACTGGTAGTGTGTACCCTCATAGAGAAGCATACACACATATTTATTAACTTAGGAAGGACTACAATAACTATTATGGACATACACATAGGATAACATAATATATTAATATATAGATTAACACCTCCCTCATAGGAATGGCAACGGGGTAGATCGGGGTCAGAATTTAGGTCTATCATCCCTGATCCCCGATCTTATTATGCTCCGTTGTCCCTTCCCTGCTCCCCGCCGGGGAATAAATTTTGCTCTCCATCCCCGCCCCCAACGGGGAGTTCCATCCCCGTCCTCGTCCCCGATCCCCAAAAAATACATACAAAATAAAAAGTATTCAAAGATAGCAAATCTCTGCGAAATCAATCAAAATTTATACAGAAGTTAGACAGAAAATTTAGTGCTCTTACCTAAGATTATCCATGAGGTTTTGCTAAATTTTGTTGCCTGGTTGAGCTATTTTATCCCAATACCAAACCACTTTCAAGCATAGTAGCACACAATTAAAGAGGAAATAAATGGACTGGTGGCAAAAGTTGTTTACAAACAAAACTACCAATGCACAGTAGCACATAATTCCAGAATTCAGTTGTCCAGAATGTCCAAATTGCACTTCAACCACAAAAACCTGCTCCTGGGAAGTCTTTGCCAAAACTATTGAAATTAAACTAAGAATTAACAAGAAGTTCTCACAACAGCAAATAAAACATGATTTACAACCCATCCACAATACTAAGACAGCCAATTAGCAAATCTTCCTTCTTTTTCTCAACGAATGATTCTCAGACTATATTTTTATGTAAACAGGTTCTGAAAAAAAATAAAAACAAGTTCAAAGCACCAAAATACCAATTAAAACTACCAATGCTAGATTTTGTTTCTCATCATTAAGTGTAAAAAAAGGAAACTTGTTCAATGTTCAAAATAGAGCTTTATGATGGCAAAACATAGCAGATGACCTAGTGGCAAAACACAACAGTAAGCAAGATGGCAGCAACAAAAATTGGGAGCAACCGAGTAGGTGGCAAAACGCAGCAGTCAGCAACATCAACATGTGAGGGTACTACATAAAAATAAAGAACAGCATCAGTACCAAAAAGTACTACAGCCAAGTGATGAAAAGAAAAGAAAATTCTTACCTCAACCAAATGACGAAAATAAAAGAAATTCTTACCTAATCTATCACTGACATTTATCACGGCCGAAGATGCATAGTCCCAACATCTTTGTCAAATTTTTGTACCATGTTTATTGACATTGTCTTAACCACCTCATTTGAACACAAGATCCACTGAGACAACACAATTTTGATCTCACAAACCTTTGAAAAAACAAATTTGTAGTTGGATACTTTCTACCACTAAACAATTCAGTGACATTGCAAAATATTTTTAATCTTCCACAAATTTCTTTGGCAAACTCCCAATCACTCTCTCTTGGTAAACTTCTATATTGGGACTCACGATGTTTTGGGAGAGAGAAAACATTCTTGTATTCTATGGCAGTTTGAAGCATCAAATAGGTAGAATTCTATCTTATAGCACAATCAAGAGACAATTTCTTAGAAGAAATAATGCACAATTGACGCGTAGCTTCTTCAAATTTCTCCTCTCTTTTTGGTGTTGCTGTCCAATAAACAACACTGTCTCTAATTTTCTCAATTGCTTCATTAATCACTTCTAAACCATCTTTGACAACTAAGTTTAATATATGAGCAGTACAACGCATATGAAATAAACTTTCACCAGGCAAAGAGAATCAGGATCCAACTTATCTAAGAAAATTAAAATCATTGCATTATTACTAAAACAATTGTCAATAGTAATGGTTGAAAGCTTTCTATCAACGTTCCAATAAAAAAAAGTCTCCATCAACATGTCAGACAAAACTTGTGTTGTGTGTGGACAAGGCACATGTGCAAATCTAAATAAAAAAGTAACAGAAATAAGAGTTAATAAATGAAAAATTAATAATTAAAACATAAAGTACAATAGTAAAATAGTAAATTAGTAAATTACCGTAGAATACAACTTTGTAATTTTCATGAATCATCAATGAAGTGGCCGATCACAACCATAAATCATCTCTTCTGATTGCTAGAAGTCCACATATCGGCATGATTGCAATTCTAATTTGGTTTTTTTCAATCACCTTTATTGTCTTCGCCTTCTCAAAGTCATATATTTTGAAAATATTCCCCTTAATGATGTTTCGAGAAACCATTTTAAATAATGGTTGAAGAGCTTGTGAATATCTCTTAAAACCAATGTGGTCGACAATGGAAAGAGGATATTCATGCAGAATTACCATATTAGCAAGCTCTCTTCTAGCAAACTCTTGATTGAAAGTGTAAGACTCAAGTTTTTTCTTTTCCTCCTATTTCATAAGGTTTGTTATTAAAATCTTTTAACCCATATCAGCCTTTTATAATGATCATGTAAATGTGTAGTCCTATTTTTAGATGATCCACCAAGTTATTTTTTCCAATAGTTACAAATAGTTTTATCCAATCCATTAATATATTTTTTTCTCAAAATGCTGCTAGACAATACTCCTCTTTCTATTTCCTCTGACATACTGATATTCTTCTTCCTCAACACTATTTTATTTACAAGTGGAGGATTATTAGTTTTTGTATCTGACCTTTGAACATGTGTTAGTTGTTGACTTGATTTTTGGGTAGAATCAACTGGAATTGTTGAGGAGACGCATTCTAGCGAGGATATTTTGTTGTCTAAAGAGAAAAAAAATTACTCAATCTATCAAATACTATTACAATAAAACAAAAAATAAATTTAAATAAAAAATATGCAGATGAGGACGAAGATCAAGTGCATATCAACCAAAGCATGGGTTTTCTTTATTTCCGAGCAGGTTTTTACCCCCATTCATATACCTCTCATGAGTTCTGTCAATCCCATCTCAAGTTTGCAAGAAGGACTCAAAAACTAAAAGGAAAAATATTTATAATTTTTTTATTTAATTATTTTCATAACTTCCCAGATAGAGTAATTGAAAAATAAAAGCCCATTCAATTTCTTCTTATTTTTTTAATAGATCTTTTTGAAAATTTATTATTTTTTTATTTTTTTAAATTAAGACACAACATAAAACTTTGACCCAACAATGAAAAAATCCATTAAAAACAAACAACAAACAAGAGATGATTTATTCGTCACAAGCCAGAAAGAATGGTCAACAAGCAAACCTTGAAGGTATCCCAAAGCTACAGCAAGTGCCCACTTCTAGAGTGAAGGAAGAACCGATTGAAGCTAGTAGTTGTCAAAGTTTGAAAGCTGGGAATGCCAAAGAGAACAGTCATCTAACGAGTACAAGAACCGATCAATCTAATCTTCTGCAATCACACACTCGTCACTCGTACTCGGTAATCTCGTTGGCGGCGTTGGTCTTCAATGTTCTTCGTAGATCGATCGGTGGCGACGGCGTTGCCCCTCGTTAAACCACTGGAAATTAATGAACAGTCTAATTTATAGGTGGTTTACTGTTTTTCATCGAGCATATGATTTTTTAACGAGCAAGATCCATCCGCATAAAAATTTTAACGCGCAAGGTCCTTTTGTGACAAAAATACTCTAGAACAGATAAATTTATCTATGTTTTTTTAAAACATGTATAAAGAATACAGATAAATTTATCTGTTTGAGAAAAATTCTCAAACAGATAAATTATCTTCAAACAAATAAATTTATCTGCAAGAAAATACTCAAACAAATAAATTTATCTGTTTCAGAAAAATATTCAAACAGATAAATTATCCTCAAACAGATAAATTTATTTATTTATAATTTATTTGTTTGAAGAAAATACTCAAATAAATAAATTATTCTCAAACAGATAAATTTATCTGCAAGAAAATACTCCAACAGATAGATAAATTATTTTTAAATAGATAAATTTATCTATTTGAGAAAAATACTCTAACAGATAAATTATTCTCAAACAGATAAATTTATATGTTTGAGCAAAATGCTCAGCCTCCGTCTGCTTTGCCTCCGCCCACATTGAGCCCATGCCCTGCGATAGATTGGGGGAAGGCGGAGACGATCGAGATGTGGAGGAGAGAGAGAGAAATGTAGAGGGTGAAGCTGCGAATCCTGCGAGTCTCCATGTTAGCAATCATGGAAATTGAATTTGGTTTTTTGGGGTCTGTGATTTGTTTTTCATTCATGTGAAGATGTCGTCTCGCTAATAGAGAATTTAAGCATATTCAACCCTGGCGAATAAGAAGCTAAAGGAGGAGGAAGAAGTGTGATATATATATATATTTTCTGCAATTAGAGGATGAGGGAGAATTTCGTGAAGATTAGGGATGGAGGGTGTGAGTTGCAAGAGGATAGTGGTTAATAGAGTTGTTCAGAGTCATTTTGAAGTGATTTTGGCATATTTTGGGAATTGTGGTGTTCAGGCTTCGAGGTTTTAATGGAGAATGAAAATGGAGCTTGCACACCATAAATACTAACGAAGAACCAGTGAAGATCTCAAGTTTACTTGATCTACGGTTGCCGACGATTGCGAGGTCTGCCTGCGCTTCCATCGTCATATTTGTTTGAAGGGTATTTTCGAAAGAAATCGCAATTGAATTTTGCGCGTTAAATTTTTTGTTGATGGATCTTACGCGTTAAAATTGTAATATATAGTAAAGTGCTGAATGATGAAACCCTGGGATTAAATGAGTATATATACTAATGGCAAAATTGTAATATTAGTCAAAAGTTTGGGTAAAAATATAAATCTATATGAAAAACTAATCGGAGAAATTATCGATGGTTATTCGGGGCGGGGACTGGGGTTAGATTAGGGCGGGGATCTATATTACCAACCCCACCTCGCCCCCGAACGGAAAACGTTTTTTCTCTCACTGAACCCGATTCGAAACCGAAAAAATGCCTATACTCGAGTTTTTCGGGCCGGAGCCGGGGCGGTGCTAATTGCCATATCTACTCCCTCAAGTTGGAGTATAGATATATATCATGCCCAATTTGTTACAAATATACTGAACACGAGACACAGGTAAAGCCTTAGGAAATAAGCCAGCAAGTTGTTCACCATATCGAATAAAACCAAAATCGATAGTGCCTTTCTTGTGCTCATGTTAGATGAAATTACAATCTATCTCGATATATTTTGTTCGCTCATGAAAGATTGGATTAGTAGCGATATAGATAGAAGACTTATTATCATACCATAACTTGGTAGGACCCGTAAGTTGTTCATCGAACTCAGTGAGAAGCTGTCGAATCCATATAATCTCAGACGTGACCAGCGCCATAGATCTATACTTTGCCTCAGCACTGAACCTCGACACCACATCCTGCTTCCTGCTTTTCCATAATACTAAGTTCTCACCGACGAAAACAGAGAACCCTGAGGTGGACCTCTTATCAATAGGATACCCTACCCAATCCGCATCAGAATAGCTTTCGGTACGGAAGTGTCCCCGACCACAGAACTGTAGGCCCTTCCCAGGATTGGAATAGAGGTACCATAGAATACGAACCACTATATTCCAATGTAGGACTCGAGGATCAGACATGAACTGACTTATGACACAGACAGGATAAGCAATATCATGTCTGGTCATGGTGGTAAAATAATTAAGTTTACCCACCATGCGACGATACCTGTCAGGGTGAGGAAATATATCACCGTTACCTGTAAGAAGCTTCACACTCGGATTTGTCGGGTGTCTACACTCTTTGCATTTAGAATGCTTGCATCCTGCAAAATATCAACCACATATTTTCTTTGAGAAACAAATATCCCACGTTTTTCTCTGACTACCTCAATTTACAAAAAATACAGCAGATGCTCAAGATCTTTAATTTGGAACTGTGTCTGCAGAAAGACTTTCAAATCACTAATCTCAACACTGTCATCGCTGACAATATCATCAACATAGACAACAAGAAGAATACATTCTGAAATAGCTTGACGAAAGAACACTGTATTGGAAAGTAGTTTTTTTTTAATAGAGAGGGATTCTAATTATTGGAATAAAGTAGAAAAATAATATGTAAAGCTCATTCATATTATCACATTTAATCTTTATATACAGTATACTTTATCTAATGGTTTTAAGGGCATCTTCAAGGGTCTCTCTATTTGGCTCTTTAGCTAATTTAAGGAGAATGATTGTATTTGCCGCCTCCAATGGATTACCTATTAGACTCATTAAAGTTTTAGCCTAAATTGTTCCTTATATTGGGGGAGCTAAATTCAATTTCATATATATATTAAACTTATATAATATGTCTATAGGTATTTGTTTAATGAATTAAGTTGAAAATGAGATATGAATGGATCTTATTTATAGATAGAGACCAATTAAGTTGTCATGTTTTGAATTTTAACAAATAAATTATCATATTTTGAATTTAAAAATACTAAAAAATTCATAACATCCTAAATTATAGAATATGATTGGAGTTACAAGTAAAAAAAATTGACTACCTAAAATAGCTTAGCTATTTTATAAAATCATCTAATAAAAGTTTAAATAGTGTGGTTGAAGATGCTCTAATACAAGAGTTTTTTTTTAGAGACGCCACTCATTTCATTAACTAGTGGTGTTGCTTGAATTTTCTAGATGAAGAAAAACAAAATATTCTTTCAATATGTATAGTTCTTAGTTTTAGATTAGAAGTTATTTACATTGTATCACTAGGGGTGTAAAAACGGCTTGTGATTCGTTCGGGGCCCGTTACCGTGTAGGCCCAGCTCGGCTTGAGCCTATAATCTTAATTTTCGGGCCAGAGCCTCCTTCTCAAAGCTCATGAGCTGACTCGGCCCCGAGACCCGTTGCCCAAAAGCCCGCCCACAGACGCACCCAAAAATTAAGAATAGTTTGGTGCAACTTTAAGTTTGTGATTTGGTACTGCACATTTGCTGCAACTTTACTTAATATAGATTTGTTTTTACTTCTTTTTTTTTTGTGGGTTCCCTTCTGGTTCTGGGCAATGGAAAATCTTTTAAGAGTTGGATTTTAGGCCAGTTTTGGAATAAGGCATGAGGGATTGAGCTTGTGTTTGGCATAGTTTCTTTTGTAGATTTTTTGGTTTTTTAATTTTTTATAAAAAAAATAAGTGTGAAAAGATATAAAAAATTAATTAATTACAATAGGATGCCAAATTACTAGATTTTTAAGAAACTTTCAAATTAAAAAACCTTTTAAAAAAATTAGACCAAACTTTAGAACAAATAGTCTAATAAATGGGATATTAGCGTTCAAAATTTTATACATTGATTCTTGTGGAGTTAATTTTTTGAGTAGATTTTAGTTAGATTTTTTGCTTGTGGACGGTGAAATTAGTGTCTTAGGGATTAGTTGGGATACCAAATATAAAAAAGATATAAAATTAATAAAGCTCTTATTATTATTAGGACTAGGTTTTTAATTTTCTTACCTCCTTATTTAATAGTTAAAATAATTTTTAAATTTTTGTCTTATTCAACTCCTTCTAAAATAAGAACAAAGGCCACAGATTTGTCAATAAAATAATAAAATTACTTATATCAATATAATAAATAAATGTGTAAAATTGTAAAGATTTGATTTTTAATTAATAAAATTTATATTGTATATTATTATTTCAATTGTTTAAGTTTATTGTATTTAATTGTTAAACTTATAAGTTATAATAAATTAATAGACTTTTAATAATATAAACTATACACTTATTAATTAATAATAAATTTATAGTAAACTAATAAACAAATAAAATATAAA
>JAULJZ010047034.1:0-14221 GCA_032270985.1 Heliamphora pulchella
TCACTAACCATGCATCATTTTCTACATGATCTCACTAATCATGATACATTAAATTACAGAAAATGAATCATTAACTACAGCTTACATAAAATACATATGATGACACAGTAAATTACAGAAAATTATACCGTAACTACAGGTTGATGATAATGTTACAATGATACCACATGCTCACTAACCAAGCATCATTTTCTTAACATAATGGAAACAGTAATTTGAAAATGGAAACAGTAATTGGAACAGATAAGTTTACGTGAAAAACGAAAACAATAATTTGAAAAGAAAATAATGATCGGTAATTTACAAAAAAATTTCTTGAAACTCAAAAAAATATCATTTTACCGTATAACCTTAATTAAAATTGATAAATGATATAAAGGTCCATTTTTTGTGCAAAATTTTAAAAAATGACTTTATAGAATAAATACTTTTGATAAGGACTAATCTCCAAACATCTTTCTAAAATGGAACTTATCCCCAATTTATGCATCTTTCTATTTGTAGAAAAATATGAGCTAATTACAGAACTATCGATGTAAAATTAATAGGGTAAATTACAGTGACATCTCTTGAGATTCACGAAAATATCAGTCACCTCCTATGTAATTTCTGAAATGTTACTAACCTCTTATCGGATTTAATTTTTGCATCATATTAGTCCAACTGTTAAATTTTCATTACTACTTAACGGAAACCACCAAAACCACCTCCAAAACCACTGTCGCCCCATCTCTGTAATATATATATATATAAATATATACTAGGGATTGACCAGTACCTAAAGATACTTTCACCATTTTTTTTAGATATTCATGCATTTTAATAATTTTTCTAAAGCAGCAAAAAGAATAATAGAAAGAAATTGGGGGGAGAATGAAGACTCAAACTTTTAATGATTGTTTAAAAAATATTCTAAGTGTTAAATTTTTTAAAAATATTGGCAAAATTTTTTCTGTTTTTCGGATAATCCAACGGTTTAATCGTTTACAAAATAACCTGTAATAAAAATAACTAACGCAATAAACACAGTGGGCAATAGACCCATCTCAACACCAGCACAATTTCACGCATTGGACAACACTCACCAAATTAGATCTCAGATCATACCAAGCACTTCAAAAATCTCAAATTGGACATAAGAAATTAGCTCAGATCAGATTTATTTGCTTTCTAGATGGAAAACAAAAACAAAAACTAAAACCGTTTTTGTCCCAAATGAGCTTATCGACGGTGGTATAAAATGGCGGTGGCGACGGTAACCTAACAGAGACAAAGGGGAGAGGAAGAGGGTGAGAGGGAGACGGTAATTAAGACATGCTTCTCACAATTCTATTCATAAAGTCAAATTTCTTTAGAAATGTAGTTTTTGTGTGTGTGTGGAGAGAGAGAGAGAGAGAGAGTGAGTGAGTGAGTGAGTGAGTGTACTAGGTCACCGCAGTGGTGGCCGTTCGCCGTGACGGGCCAACCCACGTCTATGGAAATAACAATTTGTTAGGAAATAACATTAACTGCAAGTGCGGAACTAGGGCATCATCAAGAATCCAACAATAAAAAATTAAAAGAACAAAAAAATTATTAACTTGAAATTTAGAGATAACAATGGCATGAAATATTAACTTTAAACTTCCCCCCCCCCCCCAAAAAAAAGCACATGCTTCTAGCTTAACAATGCAACCAAATGCACAATAAACTTGAGTTTGTGAATGGCACATTCTTCTACCTTAAGAATAAATGCCATAACTTTGCATCTCATACAACCTTACAAATCTAATTTTGGCTTCACCTTACAAATCTAATTTGGTTTCTTAGTTACTTTCAAGACCTAGAAAAAGAAAACATAAAGGAAGGCATAAAACCTCAAAAAATAAAAGGGTTGTCATTAAATTCCATCCTCATTTTAAGCCTTCCATGCCCATTTACTTTATCACATAAAAAAGTTTTGTCATAATCTATTTAGAGTGAAAAGCTTTCTCACAATCTAGACCCTCCATAAGTCTTTTCCCCTCAACCATTTTAGAAAAGTGCATTGAAGGATTTCAAAAGATTTAGACATAGCATGGGGTTAGTATCCAAAAGAATGTGAATCAGCCCTTAGACATACCATATGTGCAAAAAAACCTTTTTTTATACATGAACTCATTAAAAAAAGCCTATAAAATAAAGTTTTAAAACAATTTAAACTAATAAATAGGTTTCTTTCTCAAACTAAATAATTGATAAGCCCAGAATATATTCGTAAGAAGCCCTTGTTAAATACAGATCATAAAAAATACAGATCGAGCAAAATAAGAGAAATTAGAGAACTCTGATATTGGAGAAAATACAGATTTGGAAAAAATAAAAATCGAGCAAAAAATGGAGAAAGAGAAGGGAAAAATATCGAAGTCGAGAGTTAGTGGTGCCTGCAGGTGGACAGTGGAGATGAAGGTGGTTGTAGTGGTGTGCAGTTGTTGGCAAACCCTAAAATACCGAAGCCCTAGTAGTTGGACGGTGGAAAAACGATTAAAAAAAAGAAATTAGAGAACTCCAAAAATATAGATCGAGAGAAAATATAGATCAAGCAAAAAAAATGGAGAAAGAGAAGGAAAAGAAAAACAACCAGAACTTATCTAAAAAAATTATAAAAAAGTAATGATACTAAACTTGCATATTCTTGATCCAAGAATCTGATGTTGAAGAAAGCAGCAAAATTCAGTAATTCCAAAACAATAGAAAACAATTTACAATACATTTAGAGTCTGCACAACAGATCACATAGCATTTAGGCAAAGCATCAAGTTGCACTTATTTGTTTTCTATTTTTTGTTTTTTTCGATAAGTCAAGTTGCACTTGTCTGATAAAATTATAATAAGAATTATTGTTTTTGTTATTTAAAGAATAATTTGAAAAATTGATAAATAATAAAATCTCATCTATCTTTATTAAAAGAAGAAGAGGAGGGAGTGAACTTCAAAATAACAGTAACGATCATTTTTTTCTTAGAATACTTGATAACAAATTGCAGATCGATAAATAACATTAGCGATCATTTTTTTCTTAAAATACTTGATAACAAACTACAATAGGTAATAAAGTTTGCAGCTACATCTAAAATAATTAACGAATAAAAGTTACAAAAACTCTTTTCATAAATGATCCCTACCAAATTGTGCTTGATCCCAAAATAATTTCAAATTGTATGTATTTGTACTTAATTGACAAATTTCATAAGCATTTATCAATATATAGAAACAACAAATCATATCGGTTTTGCTTATAATTGGTCATGTTTATTAAGTAATTTTTGCTGTCTTCTAGCTTAATGAATTCCCAAACAGTGAATATATCTATAACCAATTGATTTGAATAGCCAACAACAATGAATTGGAATCCCAACACTCAATCGAGAACCAATACCTGTGAAAAATGATAAAATCTCCTTTGGGGATCAATCGAGAACCAATTTGCCGTGATCTAGGTCGTGGATGGGGTAGCCGTTGCGCTCCCCGAAGTCAAGGCTCAGAAACCTCATCGGAACTTTGCGGTGGTGGGTGTGGGACTTGAACACGGACCCCATTTTTTTCTCAAGTCAAGGCTCAGAAACCTCACCGGCCCTAGTATCACGCGACCCATGGCCCTGATAAATAGGATTTGGGGGAAGCGAGGGTAAACCGAGAGTGAGTGAGGGTAAGTCGAGTGTGTGTGTGTGTGTGTGAAAGAGAGAGAGAGACAGAGAATACCAGGTCACCGTGGCTGAAGACGACGTTCGGCGAAAATAGGCTAGGGATTTCAATCGACAATCGCTGTTCGGGGCTAAAGACGACAGGCATGTGTGCAGGCATGAGACTGAAAAACAAAATGTAATCTCAGCGATGGCGACGGGAATAACCTCTATGAGGGTCATCCGGAGCTGCGGCGATGGAAAATTAGAGAGAGAAGTAGGCAAAGGGGAAAGAGCTTTCCGAGGGCGGCAAGAGACAGTGGATGTGGTGGTAACGCAATAACGACGGCAGTGGTGCAACTATAATGGCTGTGGCGTCATGGTGGCGAGGACAGCGAAGCGACGACGGCGGCGGCGATGCAGCAACTGGGCGAGTGAAGCACGATTTGGGGAAAAAATGAAGAGAGAGAGCCACCCAAAAAGCCTTTTCTCTCACCCTTGACATGCTTTTCTTTTTGTTTGTGAAGAACAAATAGTGAGAAAAAACAAAAATAAGAAAAAATTGTAATACCAAAAATTCTTCCACAAAAATCAAAAAATTCACAAATTCTTCCAAAAATCCAAATCCAAGTTTCCATTTACCTCCAGTATTGGTATAACCATGTGGACATCAACCTCTTCAAGCGGATCATCGCCTAAAATCACAGCCAACACGACGCCGCTATTGAACTCCAGTGGGAACATCGATGGAGATCGAAGCCATCGATCTCTACGGCGATAGAGCCTGCGCGAGGCGGCGCAGTCCCTCCGGTAGGCCAATAGTGGTCGGATGATGACAGAGACTTCAATGCTTGTGAGAGAGACCGCGACGGAGCAGTTGGAGGAACGGCAGAGCGATTGGGCTTATTCGAAGCCGGTGGTGGTTCTGGAGTTTTGGTGCTGAGTGATGGAGGAGTGAGGGCGTGAGTGATGAATGGAAAAAGAGGTGAGTTTGGGAGATTAGTAGTAGAAACAAGAGAATACACACACACAAAGAGAGAGAGAGAGAGAGAGAGAGAGAGAGAGAGAGAGAAGGCACCCCAAAATTAGGGCGGAAGACACCCAAAATTAGGGCACATGCTGATGGGCGAGAAAAAACGGTGAGAGAAAAGGCTTTTTGGTTAAAACATATGTTTCTACCGTTGGATTGGTTTTGTAATCAATCTCAATCCTTTATTTGAAAAATATGTTGAACATATTTTGAAAAACCAGCTGTGTTTTATTGTGTGTATATATATATATATATATATATATATATGAGAGAGAGAGCAAAGAAAGAGGAACGGAGAGAGAGTGAGAGAGCAGAGAAAGAGAGACGGAGAGAGAGAGAGCAGAGAAAGAGGGACGGAGAGAGAGAGAGTGCAAGAGAGTAGAAGGAGAGAGGGAGAAAGGGCAGAGAGCAGAGAGAGAGAGACGGCAGAGATGGTCTCTGCCGCCCCACGTCGCACGCCACCGCCACCACCAACCCCTCACCGCCAGCGCCACCTCTGGTCTCTAACCGCCGTCACCTCTCCGACCACCACTGCCGGTCACCGTCGAACCCGACAGTCTCTGTCATCTCTCTCTGCTCTCTGTCCTCTCTCTCTGCTCTCCCCACTCTCCCCTACTCTCTCTCTCTCTCTCTCTCACTCTCTCTCTCCGTCCCTCTTTCTCTACTCTCTGCCCTCTGCTTTCTCGCTCTCTCTCTTCTCTTCGCTCTCTTTCTCTATCCCTCTTTCTCTGCTCTTTTATATATATATATATTATAGAGATGGGGCGGCAGTGGTTTTGGGGGTAATTTTATGGTGATTTTCATTAAGTAGTAATGAAAATTTTACGGTTGGACTAATTTGATGCAAAAACTAAATCCGATAGAGATTAGTGACATTTTAGATATCACAGGAGAGGTGGTTGATATTTTCGTGAATCTCAGGGGAGGTGAGTGTAATTTACCCAAATTAATATAATCATATGCATAAATGATGTACTCAGCGAGATCAAGATAGTGAATGAATCCGATGATTATAAAAATATATTTAGAAACTGAACGCCTTAAACTACATAGCGTTGTAGGATGCGCAACCCAGTTCCCTTTCAATAGATTCATGTTATCTAGGGGCGACCACCTCCCTCTAATAGCATCAAAACTTGCATTCCTGAAAACAAAAAATTATCTTTAAAAAACGCAAAAAAACAAAAAAAGGGACACACTAGATCATTTTAATATTATGGATTTGAGTCAAAACAAGATCAAGTACAACCCACAAATCTCGTTGTTGAAACACGCAATCAAGCCATAAACGAATGATGAACAAGAAATCAAGTAGTCAACCACACAAGAGATGCACACACAATTTTATGTGGTTCGGTAACGTGTGTCTACGTCCACGGACTCACACTTTCACTACATATTTGAGAAAAAAGAGTACAAGAGTTTTAAAGGTTGACTTAGCCTAAACTAGGTCTGAGTACTGATGGACAGTTTGACATGACAAAAGAAGCTTACAGAATGATATAATGATGGCAATGATAAGTCACCATTAGATTGACAGCTATGCATTGATCAGAGAGAGGGAGTACAACCCGACCTGCTCGGGTTGGGTCGAACTCCAAAAGCGGGTTAAGTATATTTCTTCCTATAAATACCCAACACTCTGATAGACAAGGTATGCATTCTTTTTACGAGAAAAAACTTTGCCAAATTACTCTTTCAAGTTCTTCTCTCTCTCTCTAAAATCTTTGCCTAACTTGATCATCGGAGGGTCCACAGGTAAAAAGCCACTGGTGGGCATTTACCTCTTTCTTGTATAAGCACACGTGGAATTCACCCCTAACTATTCAGCCAGCTTGGATGAAAACAGTATATCCCAATCCTGATCCTCTACAATTTGTCGTCGTCTGTGGAAAGTTACTAAGAACGCCTCAATGGCTAGCCGGGGCAACCACGTCTATGAAGAGTTGAGGGAGCAACGCGCACCTTGCACAGAGGCATCGCATGCAACTCACTATCGAAGGAGACATCTCGTGCCCTCCGAAGTCCACATTAGTGGGTCCAGGATTAACCAGAGGAGAGAGTAGACCCATGTAGGGAGCTCTCACGAAACAATGCCATCTGAGGGGGACTACCCTCCACGTTACACGACGCAACAAGTGGTGGAGGAATACCAGGACGAGCTGAACAGGAGGGGCCAGCACCTGGTCAAGATCCAGCGAGAGCTCCATGAGGTGAGGGCTCGCATGAATCGAAAACGATCACCGGGAGCCCAGTCGGACCACGAGTAGTCTAATAGAGACCAAAGGAGAGACGTTGATCGGCCTCAGGCCAGCCGCAGTGAAAGAAGGGAACACCGGTCAGAGCGGCGAGAGGAGATCCTAGACAGGAGTCGCAACTTTGGCTCAAAGAGGTGAAGGCAGGGACATACCCAAACATACAGTAACACTCATGCACCAGCTGCTCACCATCATGAGCAGCAACGACAGGCTGGCCAGGAGCTCGGGTGTGCAGATGAAAAAGAGGAGCTCAAGCAGTAGCTACACCTCTAGCTCGAGGGGAGGTTATAGCAGACCACGGGGAGGCCGACCAAAGATGTTGCAAGGAGGGCTTTTTGAGCAAATATCAGCCTCCTCCTTTACTAGGGAGGTGTATGGAGTTGATCCACCCAGAAAGTTCCAAAGCCCAAAGTTCAATCTTTATGAAGGAAAGACGAAGCCTATGGGTCACACTCGACACTTTAGACAGATGATGGCCCTCTGGAACGGGAACGACGCCCTAATGTGCAGGATATTCCCTTCTAGTTTGGGCGAGGTGGCTTTACGCTGTTTTGATAAGCTCCCAGTTGGGTAAGTTGGAAGTTGAAAGCTGTTTGAGACAATACTGCCAAGATCATTATTTTTGTAAACGATTTTCGGTTAAAAAATTAATTGGACGGGAAAATGCTGAAACGGGCTCTAGATAAAACTTTTGACAACGAACAATCGAAATAAAATCTATAAAACCAAAGTTAATTTAGAAAAAATACCTTTTGTCGATCGATTCTTCAACTACGATTTGATTCCAAGTTGAAGCTTATGTCAAATCTTCTATCATATTTTCGTATACGATCCTCGAACGTAGTGTGGGCTACAGACTATCGAGAACTTATACTGGCAAAACTCAGATATATTTTAGTCTTGAAAGAAAAAATATGATATATCAATGATATAAAACTGGTTCAGCCTACATATATATAGGGTTACAGCAGGGACCTGGGGAGTCATTATGAGTAAGACTTCTAGTGGAACACAAATACCTACTAGCGGTTTCTGCAATTATAGAAAGACGGAGCGATTTCTGTAATTTTCATAAAATACTGAATTACAATTTACACCACTAAAGAACTATAATTGCACTCTGACCCATAATCTTAAGACCTTCTTGCATTGAGCTCTTGTTATTAAATGCTTACCATTTCTCCCTACGTTAAGATTCCCGATACCCACCAATTAAATTTAATTACTGACAATTTAATTTAATCGGTATCTTAATATTCCTTAAACTCTTCAGCTTAACTTATTTGATTGCCTGATAATAAAATCCACCTGCAGGATTTGACCCGGTCAAAACTTATAAGCATCTTTAAGGGGGTATTGTCAATCCCAATCTTCAGGACGTGAATTCCGTCTATAATTAATATTTTTTATATAAATAATATCGCTATCCAATCCACCGGGAATATAAACCCATATAAGATCGCACCCACCCTATAATGAATCAAAACGACGAATATTAAATATATGCAAATCAATAATTATTTTAGAATTAAGAGGATATGCACTATTCATAATAATCTTGGAGTATGAATTAATTTATATAGTCAGTATAAAATTAATTATCCCAAATGGCCCGTTCAATACACACAAAGTGTACTAACACAGAGAGTCGAAACAATAGACAACGCTATTATCTGTTTCCTGTAACCAAGACAGGTCTACTAAAACTTTGTGCTACAGTCGTACCGATGGTATGTCCATTTTTATATAAACTATGAACATAAAATTTATATTCTGCAAGAACTTAAAATCTGATCTTCTGTGTGCAAGCCGTACTTTACACACAAGATTAAATACTATACCGAATATCGGATATTCATGCATAATATTAAGAAATGATATACATACATTGCTTAAAAATATTCTCATAAAATAGAAAATTAATTTTATTGAAATAAAATTAAATATTAAAAACATAATTTTCAGTATACTAGCCCTAACAATCTCCCACTTATACTCAAAATTATGCCGCCATATATCTGACTCACATGCCCTCTACATGACTATCAAAAGTCTTAACCGGTAAGCTCTTTGTAAAAGATCTGCAAGATTGTCTCCTGATGCAAGCTCTATGTCTGACTGAAAATCTGAGTCTGTGTTCTCCAAAGGTACTAGACTGTTTTCCTGGTAAACCAACATATAATCCTTAATCCTTTTCAGGTACTTAATTATGTTCTTTACCGCAATCCAATACTCCTACCCTGGATTAGACTGATATCTGCTAACCATACCAATAGCAAAGTAGATGTCGGGTCTAGTGCAAAGCATAGCATACATAAGGCTTCCTACTGCCTAAGCATAAGAAACTGCCTTCATCTTCTCTATCTCATTAGGTGTCTGTTCTTCCAGAACAATATTGCTTTTGAGTCTGTGATCATAATATAATCCTCTTTCAAGAATCAGGCATTGGTGCTAACAACGACCTTCTGATTCTTAGGATTATAAAATAGACCACCCTTCGTTCCCTTGGGATACCTCACAAAGAAATAGACTTATGTCCCCGATTTCAAATTACACGTGTTCTTTTTCAGCACATGTGCTGGACACCTCAATATTCGAATGTGTTTTAGACTAGGCTTACGCCCGGTCCATAATTCTGTGAGAGTAGAAAGTACTGACTTAGAATGTACCAAGTTCAGAATGTAAGCCGTTGTCTCTAAAGCGAGTCCCCAAAATGAATCTGGTAAACCTGAATAACTCATCATTGACCTTTCCATCTCCATAAGAGTCTTATTCCTTCTTTCTACTACACAATTCTGCTGTGGAGTGCCAGGTGCAGTCAACTGGGATGTAATCTGCTCTGATGACAAGTAGTCCTTAAACTCTCCAAAAAGGTATTCCCCACCACGGTCGGATCATAGGAATTTGATACTTTTACTCAGACGCTTCTCCGCCTCCGCCTTAAATTTTTTAAATTTCTCAAAGTATTCAGACTTACGGTGCATCAGGTAAATGTATTCATACCTTGAGTAGTCATCAATGAAACTGATGAAGTACTTAAAGCCACATCTTGCCCGGATTGTCATAGGACCACACACATCAGAATGAACCATCTCCTACGGTTCTTTAGCTCTATAGCCTTTGGCTAAAAATGGCCTTTTGGTTATCTTACCCTCTAAGTAAGATTCACAGACTGAAAGTGCTTCCACTTCTAACGAACTCAAAGGTCCATCTGCTATCAGTCTATTTATTCTTTTTAGATTAATATGACCCAAACATAAGTGTCAAAGAAACGTTTGGATCATTAAAAAAGAAAACTTTCTCTTATATAGTAATATAGATGTATTATTCGTTTCAGTCAGTTGTAGTATAGGAGATATTAAAGTAATATTATAAAGATTATCCACTAATGTACCAGAACAAATAACCCGTTTATTATCCTTAATAACCACATAGTTATTAAAATAAACCAAATATCTGTCTTTATCCAATCCAGAAACGGAAACTAAGTTCCTTCTAATGGTAGGTACATAAAGACAATCTCTCAATATTAAAATCCGATCTCTACTAAAACTGAAAATAACATCTCCTACTGTAACTACTGTTACCTTTGTATTATTCCCATATACAGGTAAATCTCTCCATCACTGAGTTGTTGAATTTCTTGGAATCTCTGCAATGAATTATAGACATGATTAGTGGCTCACATATCTACACACCAGGTACCGGTAGATAACACCGCCAAACATGTTTCCACAACCAGTGTACAAAAATTATCCTATTTTTTGTCTTTTGAGAAATACTGGACATAACTTTTTCCAATACTGGATCTGGTTGTAGTGAAAATATCTGTCTTTCGGTTTTTTCACACCAGTCCGTGACCCACTAACTACCCTAAAAATTGTGTTTTCCTATATCTGAACATTTTTCTCCTTCATGTCTTTTGGCCTCGAGAAAGAACTTTTTTCTGAAACAGACACCTTGTTTGGTAGTGAAAGATTCCCATTGGTAGGTAAAGTTCTATTCAATTTACATTTCCAATCAATAAAATTTGGTCCCGTTAGTGTGTTTTCTTTGAATATTAAAGTGAGTGGGTTGAAATCTATTTTATTTTTTAGAATCACATAATTAAAATACCGTTAATTATGATGAGAAAAACTTTGAATTCATTTTAATTTGGTTTCCTCTACCATTTTAAAAATAAATTCACCAACAGCATGGTAACCTGAGAATAGCATGTCATAATTGATGGACGTCTACTATCCATCATAAGACTAGACAGGCAAATTCTTTTTAATTTTACTATCTAGGCAACTGACCATGCCAAATAAAATTAAATAGCTGATATAGTTTTAGTCCAGTATATAATAGCAGTGACTCAGATGGAGATGATACTATTATATACAACTAAGTGTTAACCATCACCTAATCCCAAATCAATCGCTTCGCAATGAATCCTTCAGATAAAGAAGTGATCCACACTAACAATTATTCAGAATTATTCCTAAAGGAGGTTTGTACTGGTGATACCACAATTAATCTATTCGATGGGGAGGAAGGCATTAATGCCAACACGCAGGGTTTAATTGCATCGCATACAAACTGGTGATAGAGACCGCGAAATTTATCTGTGAATAAATTTCCTCTCCCACTTAGATTTTTTAAAAAAATTTTAGGGTTATAAAAAACCGTTTAATTAAAATAAATTTATTAATTTTGAAAAACACATGATCTGAAATAATCAAACATCTTCCCGTGTACATGATTCTAAAGATTCTGGTTTATCAAACCATCTTTTCGTGTTTAAATGTGTAACCAATAAAATTCAATAAATGCATAGTTTTTTCTTTAACTTTTCAGCTAAGGTAGTGATTAAGTGTATTTATTTATTTTATTTTTTATTTCACATTTTTTGAAAAATAATAATTTATTTCAATTACATATTTTTTTATTTAATTAATTCAAAAACTGAAATTAATTCCCACCTTTTCGCAAGATATCTGATTAAAAAAATCATCTTAAACGTGATATTTTGTAAAAATAAAATATCTAAATTTTTTTTATTTAATTAAATTAATTAATTAAAAAACTTAATTTTATTTTCTATTATAAAATATTTTAATTAAAACTAAATATTGAAATTAATTAAATTAATAGAATAAATAAAATTAATATTTATCATTCACGCAGTTAATATATAAAAAAAATTAAATGCAAGATAAATATATCCCAATTTTATGATCGAATCGAAACTCTAAAGAATTTCAATTTTCTATTCTGAATAAACTTTTTGTATCCTGATTGCATCAGGATATCTTTATTTAATTTATATCCAGAAAATCAAGCCAACCAAATTAGTGTTGGGATATTCGCAGCCTGCTTGCTGCGGAATTTGCGCCGGAACCACTGTGTAGCGCCTGAAATTTCACCTAGAATTGCGCTGCTAAGCCTTTTACCAAAACAGTGTTTATGGAATCCAGCACTGTTTCACTATTTGGTATTGAAAACCGGCGCTGTTTGTGTTTTGCGCTGCTGTGAAACAGCTTTAGCCTTGTGATTGCGCCACGTTTGGCGCTGCTATTTTTTGTAAATTGCCGGCCCCTGCTTCAGTTTGGGAAATCACTGCTTGCTGGAAAATAGCTTTAAAGATTGCCACTGTGATTGGCGCTCACTGCTTGATTGGAATTTCGTTGCTTTGGGAACCTGCGGCTTGTTTTAACCGGCGACTTGTTGCACTGTTTTGAGACTGCTGCTTCAGGCAGCATTTGGCTTGGAAAAACCATAGCACCTTCCACTTCCAAAACCGCTGCTTGGTTTTTTGAAAAACAGTAGCCAATTGCTTTGTTTGAAAAATCCACAGTCAACCGAAACAGTGATCAAAGTCGATTTGGTGTTGCCGCTGTTAGTTGTGGAAACCTCAAAACCTTTTGCCTTAGAAACCGGCGGTTGATTAGGACGCCGCAACACTACTGTTTTTGTTTTTGTTTTTGTTTTATTTTTATTTTTATTGTATTCAATGCATTCACCGGACCGAATACAACTTTATGAATCCCAAAACCCAAGATCATTGTGCGGCCGTCGCTTGTGTTTCTTCTTGTTTCTTCATTCTTTTTATTTTTTTTTATTTTTTTTGTAACATAAAAAAAAATAGAAATTGAAAAATAATTTTTTACATTGATTTTATACCTCCGTAGAGTTCACAACCAATCTTCCACGATCAACCCTCGTGATTATTCAAAAAAATTAAATTAAATTATCATCCGCGCATTCAATCAAACATGAAAATAAATGATGATCATAAAACTGATATTAGAACGCCTGCAAAACAAAGTTAGTAATAGTTCTAAATCTACCCGGCCTTGATAACCGTAAACAAAAAATAAAACGGCTCTGATATCAATTTATTGGAGGCAATACTGCCAAGATCATTGTTTTTGTAAACGATTTTTGGTTAAGAAATTAACTGGATAGGCAAACGCCAAAACGGGGTCCAGATAAAACTTTTGACGACAAACGATCAAAATAAAACCCGTACAACCAAAGTTAATTTAGAAGAATACCTTTTGTCGATCGATTCTTCAACTACAATTTGATTTCGAGTTGAAATTTCTACCAGATCTTCTATCGTATTTCCGTATACGATCCTTGAACATAGTGTAGCTACATGCTATCGAGAACTTGTACCGGTAGAACCCAGATATATTTTAGTCTTGAAAGACAAAATATGATATATCAATAATACAAAACTGGTTCAGTCTACCCGCATATATATAGGGTTATAGTAGGGACCTAGGGAGTAATTATGAGTAAAACTTCCAGTGGAACACAGATACCTACCAGCGGTTTCTGTAATTTTCATAAAACACTGAATTACAGTTCACACCACTAAAGAATTATAATTGCACTCTGACGCATAATCTTAAGACCCTCTTGAATTGAGCTCTTATTATTAAATGCTTACTATTTCCCTCCACGTTAAGATTCCTGATACCTGCCAATTAAATTTAGAAAAAATTACACTTGCATCCATTGTATTTGAGGGTAATAACACTGACACCCCTTGTATTTTCTGAAATATCACTTACACCCCTTACATTTTCATTTTTGTAACACTTAGATCCAAAACTGTTGAAATAGTATTTTTTAATTTTTTTTGTTTTTGCTTTTTTTTAATTACAAAATTTTATTTAAAAATTTCTAATAAAAAAATAAAAAAATTACTAAATACAAAAATAAGTAACATAAAGTTTTTAATTTATTAATTATTTTTATTTTTCAATTTTTAAGTTTGATAAAAAATATTAATTTTGATA
>JAULJZ010047045.1:0-14220 GCA_032270985.1 Heliamphora pulchella
GAAAGCCTAACATTTCGTATTTTTATGTTTTCGATTGCAAATATTTTATCTTGAATGAAAAAGATAACTTAGGCAAATTCGATTCCAAATCGGATGAAGGTATCTTTTTTGGTTATGCAACTACAAGTAAAGCTTATAGAGTTTATAACAAAAGAACAATGACTTTAGTTGAATCCATTCTTGTTAGTTTTGATGAAACTAATTCTTTTTCTTCTAAGCTTTCTAATGATGATGATGTAGAAATTAGCAAAGGGTTAGATGATTTACAAATCAAAGAAGATAAGAAAAAAAGCATCAAAGTCCACATCAATGATCAAGATCAAGAGGAACATGAAGTGTTGCCAAAAGAATCGAAGATTGTAAAAGATCACCATTTGGATCAAATTATTGGTGAACCATCACAAGGAGTAACTACTTGACCTTCTTACAAAAATATTAGTAATCATCTTGCATTTTTATCTCAAGAAGAATCAAAGAATATAAATGATACATTACAAGATGATTCATGGATAATGGCATTGTAAGAAGAACTTAATCAATTCGAAAGAAATGAAGTGTGGAATTTAGTTCCTAGACCTAGAGACCATACCATAATTGGAACCAAATGGATTTATAGAAATAAAAAGGATGAAAATGGCATTGTTGTCCATAACAAGGCTAGGCAAAGTTACATAAGGTTATAATCAAGAAGAAGGAATAGATTTTGATGAAACCTATACACTTGTAGCTAGGATGGAAGCCATACGCGTGTTGCTTGCATATGCATCCTATAAGAATTTCAAATTCTATCAAATGGATGTAAAAAGTTCATTGTTGAATAGCTTTATCAATGAAGAAGTTTATGTTGAACAACTGCCTGGTTTTGAAAACTATCATTATCCCAATCATGTCTTCAAATTATTCAAAGTATTGTATAGTTTAAAGCAAGCTCCTAGAGCTTTGTATAAAAGATTAAGCGATTTTTTTTACTAGAAAATGGCTTTATAAGAGGCAAAATTGACACAACACTTTTTATAAAAACATACCATGAGGATATGCTTATTATTCAAATATACGTTGATGATATTATATTTGGTGCTACTAACGAAAGTTTGTGCAAAGAGTTCTCATTTTGTATGGAAAAGGAATTCGAAATGAGTATGATGGGCAAACTCACATTCTTCCTTGGACTTCTAATTTAACAAGCCAAAAATAAAACGTTTGTGAGCCAATAAAAATACATAAGGGACTTGCTCAAACAATTCAACATGGAAGATGAAAAATTTTTGGGAACACCCATAAGTCCATCAACAAAGCTTAACATCGACGAACAAGGGAAATTGGTAGGCACTAAGCTCTACCGAGGTATGATTGGTAGCCTTTTATATTTAACCATTAGTAGATCGGATATAATGTTTAGTGTGTGTATGTATGCTAGGTTTTAAGCTTGTCCAAAAGAATCACACCTAATTGCGGTTAAAAGAATTTTGAGATATTTAATCGGTACAATAGATTTAGACTTATGGTATCCAAAATTTACTTCCTTTGAAATGGTTAGTTATTTCGATGTGAATTTTACCATATGCAAAATCGATCGTAAAAGCACTAGTGGTACTTGTCATTTTCTAAGAAAATCACTTGTTTCATGGTTTTCTAAGAAACAAAACTCAGTAGCCTTATCAATCGCCGAAGCAGAATATGTTGTCGTAGGTAGTTATTGTGCACAAGTCTTATACATGAAACAACAACTTCGAGATTTTAAATTAAGTTATGATGTTGTTCCTATTAAATGTGATAATACAAGTGTAATCAATATCTTAAAAAATCCTATCTTACATTCACGAACTAAACATATCAAGATAAGATATCATTTCTTCGTGATCATGTGCAAAAAAGTGACATTTATCTTGAATTCGTGTGCACAAATGAACAATGGGCTGACATTTTTACCAAACCTCTTAATGAGGATATGTTTATACTAATACGACGAGAATTGAGATTATTACATAATTGAGAAGTGGTATGAAATGAATTAAAATATAAAATCAATTGAAGAAAATTTTCACAGAGGAACATTAGTCGACTGAATCCCAGTTCAGTCAACTAAACGGCTAAGTCCAGTCGACTGAAGCTTCCTATCCAGTCGATTGAGAAGTTTCTGGAATTACTTCACAAACATCAGGCGACTGAAAATCAAGGCCAGGCGACTGATTCAGTTCAGTCAGTCGACTGAAGCCACAAGGTCAGTCGACTGAACTCAAGCAAAATGCAGAGCCTCGGTTCAGCACATTCAGTCGACTGAAGGGGCCCATCCAGTCGACTGACCTGTCGAGATTTTAAAAACCCGAGTTGACTGTCAAACATTTCACATTCCTCCTCTCACTTTCAACTCTCGGCTTCTCTCCTCTCTTATGTCCATATAGTGTCCAAACCTTTTATCTATTCTTCTAAATCCATCCCTCTGCTTTCACCACTCTCATATCTTCGTTTCTCTCTCTCTCAGTACCTCTAATCCCCAAAATGTCGCCTAGAACTAAAGGAGGAAAAGGAAAATCAGTTGCTCGGGAGGCACCAATGGATGAAAACGAATAATGGTTCTCAATCGGGATTGCCAAAACTTTCTACAAAAACCATCTTCGTTCCCTTGAACCAATTTTTGGTAAGTTTCTCAGCATGCACTTTATGAATGCCTATTTCCCACACATTTGTCATCTTATTTTCGATATTGGTTGGGGTGCCTTTGTGTTTTACCAACCCAAAGGCATGTTCCCCCAACATATTCGTTTTTTATGTTAATCTAATCAAAGAAGATAAAGCTAGCCTTGCCGATCCATATACTCAACTTTACACCTACCTATATGGAAAACACTATCGCCTCACTGACAAAGATATCACAAATCTTTTTGGTATAAGTTGAGGTGATTTTATTTATCCTAGACCCTCCTCTAGTTAGATTACGGAACAAGGGTTTACCCCTCAAGCTTTTTTGCCCATGGTTGTGGATCACGAGGTGGTAAATTTTGCTCTCACGCCCAAATATTCTCACTTAACTATTGAGGCCAAAATCGTTCATTTACTTATCATATATATCATCCTTCCTCGGAGTGGTTCACACACCTACATATCCTTTCTTGATTGCTTCATCATGTGGTGTGCTTTCATCGGCAAATATCTTGATATTTCATTTCTCATGTGCATGTGGATGTTTGCCAAAGAGGGTTCCACATGTCCCACCTTACCTTATGGTGTTCATCTTACCCCACTCTTTGAGTCTTTTAGTTTCTCACCATCTCCATCCACTTTTCTTCCACCCAAACTAGCCGACTTCTTCACTGTCAAATCCTTAAAACTCATGGGATACTATTTACGTGGTGACATTAGGGTTCCTAAGGTTGAAAGACAACACGAGGTTAAATCAGAAGTACCTTCGGTGGTTTCAGATAGTGAAGAGGAAGAGGAAGCAAGAGCTCCCGATTCAACCCCTGCTCTTACTCATGATGCTCCTTCTCTTGCTCCATCCACCAAGTCCTTTCTCAAGAAGTTAGTGTGATTCTTCACAACAGATATGAAAAGAGAATTCAAAAAGGTCAACCAACAGCTCCGTCGCATTGAAGATGCCTTAGGCATTCTTCCTACCGATGCCTCTTCTCCTGATGATAGTGGCACCAATGAAGGTGTTGCCCCGGGTACCGATGACGATGACTCCTCTGGCTCCATGTCTTTTTGATAATGACAAAAAAGGGGAGAAGCATGTGGCAAAATAGTGCTTAAAACTTTTTGGGTTTAGCATAAGTTTTAAAAAAATCTTTTAGTTAGTGGATGTATAACTTTTACGTTTTGGATATATGTATGCATGTTTTAGAAAATGAATGCTTGGATGTTCAAACTTTGAATGCATGACTTATCATTTTTAGATATTGAATGGATGAATGTGAATGATATTTTGATATCCATGGTTATTGAATATGAATGTGAATTGCCTACATTGTTCTTAAAAATGAACTCAAAAACGTTAAGTCTTCAATTTGCGCGATATTTCATGGATACAAATGAGCTTGAGAATGTTATTGAAAATGAACTTAAATAATGCTTAAAGTTTGAAAAGATCAATAAATGTTAAGTTAAATCTTCAAATAATGTTAAAATCTTCAAATATATGCTATTTCACGATAAAATAAGCTTTTGAACTCAAATGATGCAACTATGCATTGTGAGGGGGAGTTATTCAAACTCTCAAATATACTTACTCATATATGTTTATTGTGAGGAAGAGCATTTATAGCTTTCCTACGTTATTTTGCTCCATGTTTTGTCATCATAAAAAAGGGAGAGATTGTTGGCCTAAACAACGTTTCAACGACCATTTTGATGATAACAAATTAAGATATTTAATTGTGCAAATTGAGAATATTTTTAGGAATTTATTTGAAGCACAATAATCGAAAGCCATGAAGCATTCAAGTCAAAATCATTTTGGCAACAAGCTTTTGGAGCAAAGAAAAGTCTAAAAATGAAGACTAAGTTTAAGTTTTTCAAGTGAATTGTACAATAGAATCAATGTAAGTTCACTATTCTTAACTATATCATTTGAAGCTCATAAGAAACCAAAATTGGACTATAGGACTCATGAATATCATTTTTTCAAAGGATAAAATGTTTTTGTAGCAACCAAAGTTGATTTTAAATTAAGAAACATTTTATCAAATAAATCTAAAGTCATTTGAAATGTTTCTTGAAATAACCAAACTTGAGTTTAAATTAAAAAACATTCCAACAAGTTTAACTTGTGACTTAAAGAAACCAAAATTCATAAAAATCATGTTTTAATTCATCTTAGTCAACTAATGAACATATTCAGTCAACTAAAAGGGTTGAAAAGATGAACCAATAAGGTTCAGTGAACTAGATTATTAAGATCAGTCGACTGAAAACTTACTGAAATTGAAAAAGCTGAGCCGTCATGGTTCAGTCAACTGAATCATTGATTTCAGTCGACTGATTTGAACCGTTTAAGGTTCAGTCGACTGAAAGAGAACACTCAATCGACTGAAAAGCTACTGAAATTTGGGGTTGCCTCAAACTTAGCACCTCAGTCGACTGACCAAGCCATATCAGTCGACTGACTTGGCTTGAAAGTCAAATTTGACTTTATAACGGTTAGTTTGACTTGAGCTTTTAAAATACCATTTTTTCTCCAACGGCTAGCTCAAATTTTTGCCTATAAAAAGACCTTATTATCAGAACTTAAAAAAACTAAGAAGTTCTCCAAATCTCCTACTCTCTCATTACTCATTCTTGTATATTCAAATCTTATACTGTTGTTCATATTTGAGAGAAACACTTAGAAAATCTCTTTGAGCTTCTTTTGATATATCTCTTGAGAGTGAATTTGTCATAGCCCGAGCCTTTGAGATTTTTTTAATAATCTTTAATAAATAATAATAAATGGAAATGAATCATTTTGTTGTGGAATATATAATTCATGGAGTTTATTATAATAATAAATCTAAGTAAATTTGATTTTAAATTAAGCTAAAAATTTAAGTTTAAATAATAGGATTATAATAAGTTTTATACTTACATTAAGTTTAAGTTTAAAAATAATAATAATAAATAATTTAATAGTATAATAATTTTTTTTAGAAGGTAATCATCTCCTTAAGAAAGAAATATTTTTTAGAAGGCTATAATAATTTTATTTTTGGAAGGCAAAAGAAATTAAAAAATAAATAAATAAAATAAGTATATATTTATATATATAGAATCTTTATCTATCTATCTATATATATATATACACACACACGTATACCCATTAGGTTTTTTGTGCCTTACAAATCAGCCGCAGCTTAGGATTTAGAAAATAATCATCATAACAGTGTGCCGCTGGAAGGGTCGGGGAAGGAAAATCAGCATGCGTTTTTACACGGATTATGGGCTAAACGAAGTCGGATCATTGTGATTTTTTAGAGGCATACTCCTGGCATCGTGTTTTTGATAATCAACGGTTTCGTTTTACAACCGGTAAGATCTAAACCTGTGTTTATTTTGTTGATCGTTACAAATAATATTCGATTATTCTGGTGTTTCGTTTTTTTCTCGTTCTCCAACTGTTTTTCATTTTTTTTAGAAAGAGATAGGAGAATAAGCCTCTGGATTTGTAAAATTAAGAAAAAGTTTAAACCATTCATTTCAAACCAAAGCCGTTACGTCATGCCATCGTAGAAAATCGAAAAAGGTAACCGAAATCACTAGTTTCGCAATACGTCGGTATTTATTCTTTTCTTTTGATTTAACTTCCAATTAGTTACTGTATGTTAATATGTATGATGAATATTCTGATATTAAGGGATTACTTCGATGAATTCTATGATCATATAGTTGCTGGATTATTTTTGAATATTTTTTAATATAAATATTCTGAAATTAAGAAGGTTCAATTCATTAAAAAAATAGTTAATCAATTAGTCAAACTGTAATCGAATTTTCGTAGAAAAAGTTAAATTATTTTTTTTAAAAGAAAAAAAAGTATCTTAAATCGTTTAAACAAAATTAAACCAACAATCAAGTTTTGCATTTTAAATTCTTTTTTCAAAAAAATCATGTTGTTAAAAAAAAGGGGTTTTGTAAATACGAAACTCGGATTCAAAATGACACTTGCCATATTTTATTTGATTATAATATTATTTGTTTATTGAATCATGCATATTTAGATATCTCATGTTGTTATTGATGATCGCCTGTTAAGTTGTCATTTTTCGTTAAAGCATGATTTATATTCGCATGATTAATTATCGATTTAGCATGATTTTTAATTATTGGGAATGTGTTTATCGGGAGGGTTGCATAAATAAACTTTGCATGCTAATAATCGTAACGGAGTTAATTACGAGGGGTTAGTTGTATGTCGTGGTTTGTTGTGGTGATGAATATTATCAAGGTGCACCGCCGTAGGTTGGCTTGGTGTTCGAACCTTAATAATATTCAGCGGAGTTTAGATTTTTGATAAGTTACCTGACAGACACCGCCATAGGCCGAGCCGGTGTATATTTTAGGGTAACTTATCAGGCAGATACAGATGCGTTCTCGGTTGTAAGTCTATGATGATTATCTGGCAGAAACAGACCATAGGCTGGATCTTGTTATTATTCTAGGATATCAACTGGCTGGAACCGTAGAAACTTCTCGTGTATTAGATTTGATGTTGATGATAATAAGGATGATGTGTTTGGGGAGTGATCCAGGATAATCCTAGTTAGAGTTATTAGTAATTAATTAAATCACGATGCATTTTAATATATCTATTGTTTATTTGTTGCTACCTGTTAATGTGATTAGCTATCGATGCATGCTTTACTTGTGATGAGTTTACTGAGTTCTTCGAACTTATGGCTTCATTTTATGTTGCCCTAATGATTCAAACACCAGGTTATGAAGTGCAGAATGACGTCGTAGAAGAGAATATAGAAGAACACATAGAACCCTAGTTCATGTGAACCAAGTCACCAGAGTCTTTATTATCAGCATTTTTTTTGTTTTTAGTTATTTTTTTTATTATTTTCCGCTGCAAGAACAATGTTGTAATAAAATTTTTGGTTTAATTTTATTTTTTGAGAAATATTAGAATAAGATTTTGCCTTTCTGTTACGTAATATTTTATTTGTCACTCTAGATGAATCCAAAAATTTTAGGTCGTCACAGTTGGTATAAGAGCACTAGATTCAACCCTTACTCACGCAATCGTAGATTCAACTTAAATAAAGTTAAAACGTAAAATTTAATAGTAACTGTTTAAAAACCTTGGTATATTTATTTATATAGATGAACCGAGCGAGAGGCAGACCCCGTCGATACTTGGAACCACAAGAAGATGTGGAACCTGAAGTGTTCGAAGGACAGAAAGAACCGCCACCGGTACTACAAGAAGGGGACTTTAATTTTTTACTCCGAACCCTCGTTGATGCAATAAGGAATCCACAGCCTACACCTGCTCAAGCACAGCGAGTTCGAACTGACAGAATGGCTTTGTTTTCTTAGCCATGGCCGTCAGGGATGAAGTCGATTGAGTAGCCTTGGCCACTTATCAGTTAGAGGGAGAAGCTGACCACTGGTGGAATTCGGTAAGGAATTCCCACCATGTGGCTACCATGTAGCAGTTTGAGGAGTTATTCCTTTAGAATTACTTCCCAGATGCACAGAGACAGGAGATGATACGAAGTTTTTTGGAGCTAAAACAGGCACAGATGACAGTAGCGGAATATGCTTCTAAGTTCGAAGAGTTAGGCCGTTATGCTGGGGCTATTATTCCAAATGAAGCGTCTAAGGCTAGAAAGTTTGAGTGGGGCTTGGAGCCCCTGATCCCTGGCAGAGTTATGAGCGTGTGGCAGAGTTATGAGCGCACGCCTTTCTACCTATGTTGAGATTATTGACACCACCCTGTTGATGGAGAAAGAGGTTCTTGATACGAAAAAAATGTTCTAGGCCAGAGATGGATCGTCAAAGAGAGGCCCCATCCGTAATAACAACCGAGGCCAAGCAGTCACTTCTAAGCTATACAAACCACCAAATCAGAATGAACCCAAAGTTTATCGATGCTTCACTTGTGGTTAAGAAGGCCATCGAAAGTTTGAATGCCCACAAAATCAAGGACAGGGGAACTAGCAACCAAAGCGGCCTCCGCCGCAACAGCAGCCACAAAATTAGCAGTAGCAAAGGACTCAAAATTTAGGTTCGATGGCTAACTAGAACAATAATGGCAATCAGAAGGGAGCTCAGAGCGGGGGGAATAAAAATGGTAATCAGGGTGGTAGAATCTTTGCTCTTCAAGGTGATGTGACCGGCAACAATCAGGTCATCCAAGGTATGTTTGTTCTTTTCAGTACCTTGGTAAAAGTGCTTTTCGATACTGGTGCATCGCATTCTTTCATTTCTACATCTTACATTTAAACTCTCGACATAGAACCAGAAAGTTTGAAGCAAGCGTTGAAGATTGTTTCACCGTTAGGAAGCCTACAGTGTATAAAGACTGTATGTAAGCCCTGTATGTTGAGAATCTCTGGGTTTAGTTTTCTTTGTGATTTACGAGTGATGAACTTCAGAGGTTTTTATATAATTCTCTGTATGAACTAGTTGTCAGCACTCTGAGCAGTGATTGATTGTTATCATAAAAGAATTCGGGTATGCGCCGAAGATGGAACCTTTTGTAAGATTCAAGGAGTTAGAAAGGAGTCTTTCGTTACACAAGAAAACAAAATTAAAGGATTCGCTAGTTCTATCGCCAGCCTGACAATTAGTGATGACTCACCAAGGAAGGACCTTCCACAGATTGTTGAGGAGTTTGCCGACGTTTTTCCTGATGAATTGCTAGGGTTACCCCCTAGGAGGGATGCGAAGTTCTCGATTGAGCTGCACCTTGGCACTGCACCAATCTCAATCCCTCAGCATAGAATGGCACCAGCAGAGTTACGAGAATTGAAGAATCAGTTGCAAGAGTTATAAGGGAAGGGGTTTATTCGCCCGAGTACCTCCCCTTGGGGTGCGCCTGCACTCTTTGTGAAGAAGGATGGATCTTTTTGGTTGTGCATAGATTATTGACAGTTGAATCGAGTGACGATCAAGAACAGATATCCCTTACCAAGAATTTTTGACCTTTTTGATCAGCTTCGAGGAGCGTCGTACTTTTCAAAAATTGACCTTCGATCCGGTTATCACTAGCTAAGAGTTAAGGAAGAAGATATTTCAAAGACATCTTTTCGTACCAGATATGGCCATTACGAGTTTGTAGTGATGCCATTCAGATTGACCAATGCACCCGCAGTATTCATGGGCTTGATGAACAAGTTGTCCCAGCCATTCTTAGATCAGTTTGTGATAGTATTCATTGATGACATTTTAGTATACTCCCACACTGAAGTAGATCATAAGCAACACCTGAGAACTACCCTCCAAGTTTTACAAGATGCACAGTTGTACGACAAAGCTAGCAAATGTGAGTTTTGGCAACGAGAAGTAAAATTCTTGGGTTATGTTATATTCAAAAAAGGAGTGTCAGTGGACTCAGCTGTCATGCCCCTGACTCCGAGGCACGTGAACACGCTTAACAACCTATTAATCTATGCCGATCGATGAGAAAACCCTTTCATGTAGTTTAACCCGTGCTTAGAACCTCCTTTAAAGAAAACATACTAGGTCTAAATTGTTTTAAAAATTATCGTTTCTCAAACTTTACCTCAAAATGTTCTAAGTATAATTCTTAAAAATTTTGGCAAAATCTCCTCTGTTTTTTGGATTTTCTCAAATTTCCTGTAAACCTGTTGAATTCAAATAATAATCTATACTCAGGCACCGCCTGGATCCAACTCTTAAACACCATCACAACTATTACAACCATTTGTTTCCAACCACATAACAGTTATATCAATCCCCAAAGAAAATTAAACCATACAAACTTAAGCAACTTAATAATTAACATTCTTCATTTCATTAATACTGTATTTATCTCCATGCGACTTAATTTATACATAGGCTTCACTAGATTTGTATACTGATTACATCATCCAAGACAGTCTCATAATCTCAATAAACAAATACATGATATTTGAACATATATATATGACTTGCATCTTGACATCCAATGTACAAAAAAAAAAAAACATTTACTCCTTTCTTTCGAAACATTCTTCACGATCTCAACTTTTATTTACTCTACTTTCATGGTCGTCTGAACCTGTAAAAATGTTTAAACCACAAACGTGAGTCGAAACTCGTAGGATAAAGATTAAAATAAGTGCAATGCATGACTTGTGAGGTGTGGATGAGCAAGTTATTATATAGTTATTTTTTGTCTATTCTTCTTATTTATTTCTCAACTCACATACACATCCAGTTTGTATAAACTTCAAAGATAACGTAAATTCATATAGATTCCTTGGCTTCAAATTTACTTAACTCATTCAATTTTTTTTGTCTGTTAATTATTCCAACGTTATACTATTATTAAACTCGCTTCAACGCCTTATTTATCTATTAAATTTTCGTTTCTATTCTTTTCTTTTCTTTCTCATTAGTCACATTTGTCTTTCGTTATCTCTCTTTCCAATTCATCCATCTGTTATTCACATTTCCGTTTCATTCCATCAATCCCATATTGAATCGACATCGAGTGTAGCTTATAGAAACCCGTCCCTATTTTTTCAATAGGCTACACAAAATCATTGGGTAATAAATAGCTCTATAACTCACCACGACACAATCACATCCATTTTACGAGGGCTAACCCGAGGGAATACAGTACCATCTTGCGCAAGTTTCTGATTTTTCATCGAGGAGCTGTGCAAGCCCAACTTAATCACATCCACATCAATCATTCTCGGTTCAATATTTGATTAACCAAATAATATTTATTAACAACCGAGAGTCCACCTCCCCAATCATTATTATGCAATAGGATCCATTTCATCATCAATAAGCCAATCATTGCATAAGCACACCGCTTTTAATATCAATCAAGTTTTTATTATAACCACGTGTTCTCAATACATTCTTTAACTATTATAGAGTCCAATTCTCAATTCAACATTATAGTTTCAAGCAAACTTCCATGATTTCCTCTCAATGTACATCATCATTCATTTCTGTTAACTCAAACTATTTTAGCATTGATTTTCCCCTTTCTTCAAATTTAAAACCATAAACTTCCATACCAATTATAAACACAATGAATATGTATTCATTTTATACCTTTAAAGTCATAAAGTGATCACAAGTCCAACTCTTAATCAAATATAACAAGTTTCATCACGTAATTTCATTTAGCAAGTATTCATCCTTTAGATTCCAAAATTTTGACATATATAAACTATTCATTATCCATTATCTTGTTCATTTTCAATCCACTATCACAAGTCTTGTATATATATTCCATAGAGTCAAGCACATCAATTAAGTTTTACTTCAACAATTTTCTAAACTTCTCGTTTGGTTATAATTTTAAATATTTAGTTCATATTAACCCAATTTTGAATAAACCAACCCGATTTAGCAAATTAACTAAGCCATGTATTTTAACATGCTACTTCCAATTAAGTAATTTACATAGTTTCATTTTCTCTTATGATTTTCCATTCATTTGCATTATAAGTTCTAAATTAAATTTCAAGATTTAATTCACCATTTCATAGCTCATTTTTCCCACTTATTAAACACAAGATGAAATTGGTCCATCCTCAATGGAATTAAGACATCTCTGACTCTTGCCAATTAGTCTTAGATTTACCCTTCAACTCTCGATTTAATGAGTTAATTCAAATCTTATCCATTACTCATGGTTTTATATATCATTCTTTCCAAATTTATCAATTCAACCCTCAACTTATTTCACAATTTACAAATCCCCGAGTTTAAGAACTCTAACGACTATTTGAAATCCCATTTTAGTCCCGCTACCGATTCATTACTAGTTCTCTCATCGATTTATGTATTCAAACTCAATATTCCGCAACTAACTTTAGTGTGGCGGATGATACGCCAACTTAATCCCGACACCTTATGTCAAAGCTTCAAAAGTTTCCAAATTACCTCTAAGTTCGTCCAAGAACACAACTCTCATGGTTGCGAATTATTCATTTTATACACTTAGATAAGTTATTCAATCTTAATTCATAACATTCATTAATTCCTCAACTCAAAGTGACTAAGTTTAACCTTAATCATTTCATGTAATCCAAATCAAACATTAGCTTAAAATTCAAATCCCGTGATTTTAGTTCTTAAAATAGTCCCCTAGTTTTCTAAGTCTTCCCAAATGAATTATAGACTCAAATTATATATTCAAATTCTATTAATCAGGCAGTTTAATTCATACTTTACGACTCCCATTGTGTTTAAATTATCCACCAACTCATGGTTTAAGTAAGTTACAAGTTATAAATATATAACCAAATCTAAGTTTTTCATTCATTCGTAGGTTTCTCTTAGGCATTAATTCTAGCTTATAAAAATCAACACAAATCAAAATAAAGCACTTAAGATAGTCTAAATCCTACCTTGTGAAGTCTCGACACGTCAAATTTCGCCAAACACCTGAAAACCCTATGTTTTGGCTACTTCAGATTTTGTCCCTTGGAGGTTCAAATTTAATTCTCTTGATTGATAGCTCTTGATTATGCCCTTTCAACCTTCGATTTGGTGTTATTCCCACATCCCACAAATCTTTGAGCGAGAAGAATCTAATCGCATGAATTTGCCGCCCCAAAAATGACGGGTGAGAAGAAGATGATACAGGCAGTGGGAAGGGGTTTTGGAGCCCTTGGTGATTTTTTTTAATTCCCAACCTTCTAAAACACTCACCCAACTTCCCAAATTACGATCCAATGAAACAGAAAATCTAGAAATGATGAAGAAGATTTTGGTGCTAAACTGAAGAAGAAGATATCTCTTTTTTTTTTGCGTTGAACAGGGGTAAGGCCGCAGGTCAGGGAAAATCATTTTTTGAAGCTCTATTGCTTTCTTCCTCAAATCTCTTAGATTAAACCAATCCCCATTGCAGAGATTATACTCCCATTGGTGTAACAGAAATTAGACAAGGAGAGTCAAGACCAACCTGAAGGTTATTCTTCCATGAAGAACCGAAGGAGCAAAGCAGCAGAAAAATAAAAAGGAACAGGGAAGGAAGGGCGCCGCTATATCTTCCATAATTAGATTTCAATTTAGCTCCAAACTTCTCCAATACAAGAATCAAAGAAAGAAACAATCAAAACAAGAGAAAATAGGAATCGACACCTGAACGAGGGTTCGCCGCTGGTTCAGTTTTGGAAATTATGGGATTTTGCTAATGCCTTGTTTTCATGCTTCTTTCTCCCTTAGTCTTTCTAGAGATATCTGTTGGAATTTTGTGAATTCATTGGCCAATGAATTTCAGAATTCAATTGCAATTGAATTGACCATTCAATTGGCAATTGAATCCTGGAAATCAATACCATTCATGGTTATTGATTTTCCTGTAACCCCCTCCATGATGGAATGTCTATATATACTGTCATCCCATTCAGTTTTCAGGGGAAGATAAGAAGAGACAAAGCAGAGGAAAAAGAAACAGAGAAAGGAGAGATACAATTATGAGATTATATTGCAAGCTGTAAGAGAGAGAAAGACAGACGGAGTACGTTCATAGCCGATCCTTGGTGGTGTTCCAACGATCGTGTAGCCATTTTATCCTAGGAGAGTGACGCTGGTGAAAAACCTACA
>JAULJZ010047056.1:0-14220 GCA_032270985.1 Heliamphora pulchella
TGAGGGCAATTTTGGGATGGACAATGATTTTGAGGGCAGTTTTTCGATGAAACGGTAAATTTTCGTTAAATTAAACGAAAATTTTAATGATTAGAGTCTCTTTGATGTTGAAATCAAACCTAATAAAATATTACTACAATTTTTAAAGTTACAAAAAAAATTTATTTTTATCAAAAATGTCAGGGTCAGTGTAATTTACCCTTTAACAAATGGGTCTGGCAAATAAAGCACACCCATTAAAAGAAAAAAAGAGTGTTGAAAAGCCAAGAAAAAAGGGTACTTGCAGAGGGCATAGGGATGAATTGTGTGGACCCATGAATTAAAAACAGGAAGAGGGAATATATATATATATATAAAATAAAAAATGCTAATTTTTGTTCGGTGCACCATAAATAATAAGAAAAAGCAAGTGTATAAGCAAGTGTATAAATAGCTATATATAATGTATTAATATTCATAAAAATAATAAATTTTACTTTTAAAAATATATTAACATTTAAAAATTTATTTTCATCAAATTATTAATCACCGTTTTAGTAAGGGATTGTTAGCCCAATATTATATATATATATATATCATGTTAATCACCGCCTAGTGGTTAATATTTTTCTATATATATACACACATTATTCACAGTTGTTAGCATATATATACATATATATATATATATATATACTAGAATGGTGGCATTCATATAATTATTTCTAAAATTTTAAAAATTTTAAAAATAATTATTTTATAAAAATATTTATAATTTTATACATTTAATTAATAAAAAGCGTGACATTTAAGTTATGAATAATTTTAAAACTAAAAATTATGTGATAAGACTTTAAAATTGGAGTTTTTAATAATTAGTGGTGGTGTATGACAAATTTACTGTTAGTAACTTATAAATTGTAGTTTGTAACATAAGTTATGAGTATTTGATAAAAATTATAATTTATAATTGAAATAGAAAAAAAAATAATTATAAATTATAGCAGAAGTTGCAAGTATTTAAAAAAATTTATAACTTATAATTAAAATTAATAGTAAAAAATTAAAAACTACTGCCGTTATCATTTTCAAACTCGCAAGTATAAATATATAGGTGAATTTGATTTATTGACTTATTTGTTATTGTAAATTTTTTTTGTTTTTAGTAAATTTTTTTTATTATTTAATCAAATTAGACGAGTTAAAAAAATAAAATTTTTTTAATTAAAATAAAAAAAATATTTTAAAAAATAAAAATAAATTAATAAAGCGATAAATAATATTTGTCCAAATAAGGCCATAAAAGATAGATTTAGAGATAGGAGAGAGAGAGAGAGAGAGAGGGGTTTTACTCGTGGATGCAGTGCCACTCATTTCGTTTGTAGGATGGAGTGCCAAGCCAGTACTGTCTTCTCTCATCAATCTCTGATGAAGCTCTGAGCTCCTTTGTTTCTCTCTCTTTTATCTCCCTTCTTTCTCTCTCTTGCTATCTGCTTCTCTGCAATCATCGCAATCAAAATATATGGATTCTCTGCGTTCAAACTTCTGTTCCATGGCAGGCTCCTCTCAGGTCCATTTTTTCAGAGAGAAGAAAAAGGGGGTTACTTTCTAGCTATTTTGAGCCTAATTGCTTGCTTACGCTCATACTGGCTACTTTTAACTTTTTTGTTTTTTTTTAATTAAAAATATAAAAAAATTAATTTTGCTGATAAAAAATTAAAAAAATAAAAAATTAAATTAAAATACAAAATTTTAGAATATTTAAATAAAACTCTCATTATTTTTAAAATATAACAATATTTTTTATTTATAACTTATTTACTATCGCTATTAACTACATATAATTGTTAATATCAAATATATAAAATAATAAAATTATCAACTTTAAATAAAAAATTAAAAATAAAAAATAAAAAATAAAAAAATTAGTTTTTTACTCAAATAATAAATTTTAAAAAATTAACTTAAAAATTAAGTTACCAAAAAATTTACTTTAAATTTAATTTAATTTTTTAACTAAAAATATTAAAAAGTAAAAAAATTAACTTTTAATTGAGATACTAATCGAGGCCGTAATAATTATGTGATAGAGGAAAGGGAAAAAAAAGAGTTAAAGATTTATGTTTGTTCTAATTTTTTAAGGGTTTTTTTTAATTTGAAAATTTATTAGAAAGTCTATTTATTTGGCCTTTTATTGTAATTAATTAATTTTTTAAATATTTTTTTATGTTTATTTTTTTTTATAAAAAATCCAAAAAACCTATCTTTTTGCTTCCCGCTACTGATTAATTTTAACTATAAGTTACAATTTTTTAAATACCCACAACTTCTGCTACAAGTTTTAACTATTTTTTATTTTATTTCAGTTACAAGTTATAATTTTTACCAAATACTAATAATTTTTGTTACAAGTTATAATTTATAAGTAACTAGTTTCAGCAATTCCAAACATTTTCATTTATCACATTTCCTTTTATCACCCTACAACTCACGGCTACTGCCATTATCGTCAGTATCATCCACCATCGCTACCATCACTATAGTTATAAGCATTATCATTGTCTCCTATGCTATTGTCACTTCTACCACCATTCCTTCCACGACTTTGTCACTTATACTTTCACTATCACTACAACAACTATCACCATTATTTTTAAAATTCTAACCATATACAAGAAAATAGTTCTCACAATTTTTTTAAGGAAATATATATTTCTTGCAAAAATTATTTTCCAAATAAAAATATTTTCTTGCCAAAATAAATAGGAATAAGATAAAAAGAACATAAGCACACTAAAATAAATGATCAGATCGATGAACTTTTCTTGAGCAAGAAAATAAAATTTATAATTTATAATTTATAATTTTTTAAAAGATGCATTTTCAAAAATTATTGATTAGATAAAGAGATAGAATTTAAATTTATAAAATTTGAACAAAATTAATCTAAACTACTGAATTAAGAAAATTCTAAACTTTAAATATATTATGTGGAATGAATGCCCCATTAAAATTGTTCTAAAACGTAATATAAATATAAGAGCTAGCTTGTTTTGTATTTGTATAAGAGCCTCCTAAAAGTGTGAAGGTTTTGGGACCCAACAAGAGCAAGAGACCAATAATGCTGGACCCAGTTCGATCTGGAGCAACCCCTACCACTCATAATATTTTGAGGTATTTATTATATTTTTTGACTAGAAATTTTAGTAGATTTTTTTTGTAATTTTTATTATGTATATTAAAATTTTCTCTATTACGCTGTAAATGTAAGTATATCGTCAAAACAGGGACAGAGACAGAATTTTTTGATAATAAAAGTAAAATTTGTGATTCATAAAATTCTTTATTAAACATTAAATTCAAAAAAGTGATGTGTGCTAATAAAATATTTAATGTATTATAAATGCATTTTTTATTAAGTTTGGACCAAAATTTTATGATTCTGCATCAATTTAAATTATTATTTTTACTATCTTTTTAATGCATTTTAATTAATAATTTTTGTTTGTTTTCATCTAACATTTGACTTTTAATTTTCGATGGGATTTTAAAAAGTTTTGGCTTTGGTAGTAAATATTGTCAAATTAAAATCAAATATATAAAACTAGTAAAAAATAATTCAGTTAGATAAATATTAATAAAAAAACCCTAAAAATAATGCATATATGTTACACTGCATAAATTACTCCATACTCAGAAGTAGAAAAAAAGATAAACACCAATGGTGCAGAATGAGAAATAACAGGCGCCTTTGATATACTGGAAGAACAAGGTGGATAATAGGAATGACAGAATGACTGTTAATGAGATAAAGGTGTAGGAGAATGAATAAAAATAGATTTAAAATGAAAGAATTACTCATGAAACAGAGCATGATGAGACAAGTGCATTTTGCTTGTTTGAGGATCAAAACATCGATAACCTTTCACATAGAGACAAGTGTCAAGAGATATACAAGAGATGGACTTAGGTTGAAGTTTGTGAAAAATATAAGGTTACGGTGAGAGGAAACATTCACAACTAAAGACATTTAGAAATGTATAATCAGGTTTTTGCTGAAGAAGAACCTCAAAGAAACTTGTAGGGGTATGAGGAGAGAAAGGAAGCATATTAATCAAATATGTAGTAGTGGCAAGAGCTTCAAACCAATATAAAAGAGGATTGATGAAGTAGAGGAGCTGTTGTTTTAATCAAATGACGATACTTTCTTTCAACAACTTCGTTCTAAGATGGAATATAAGGGCAACTCGATTGGTAAACAATACCATGATGAGTTAAGAAATGAGAAAATTTAGTAGTTGTATACTCACCACCTCCATCACTCCTCAAAATTTTAATAGAGGTGCTAAATTGATTTTCACTCAAGATTTTAAATTCAATAAACTTTTAGAGAACTTCACTTTTATAGCGTGGAAACAATCAAGTAAAATGATTAAAATCATCAAAAGTATGGCATAGTATTCATATTTAGAATAACAATAAGTAAAAGGTTCCCATATATTACTATGAATAAGAGCAAGAGGAGATGTGGCAGAAGAAGTAGACAACGAAAAAAGTAGCCCGTGACTCTTTGATACACAATAATGTGTACAATCACATGTATTTGAGTTATTACAGGCAGAAAAATTAAAATGCTTAACAATTTGATGAAATATATGTTAGGGATTAGAATGCGATCACTAATCCCGCCCACGAACGACAAAGATCACACAAACCACCGAATATAAATAAAGAAGGGAGAAAGAGACAATCTAAACATAAACACAAGGTTTACGTGATTCGGCAAGTCGTGCCTACGCCCACGGGATCACACACTTTCACTATATTCTTGAAGATTACAAAAGAAGAAGAGTTCTTGTGATTAGAAAATAAAGAAACAACAAAAGAATAATAACTAACACGTGACTGCTGTAACCCTAACAGCTATAATAGTGCATTCTGCGCTCAGATTGGTTCTCAATTTTTCTTGCAAACTGCACAAACTATTGTGAGCTATTTCAGACCGATCGATCAGTCAATCCCTCAAAAGAATTTTCATTATTTTATGACAATCTCCCACTTTAAGTCAATCCACTCCAAACCTTGAGATCTCCCAACAAACTTATCAATACCTTGAAACCATCAATATAACCAATCAAACTGGTGTGAATCAATCTTCCGTCTTCTAATCCTGAAGATCAACTGAAACCGAGTGAAATGATACATCAGCTATATGTGCTTCGTCCTATAGTGGAATGCCAAATTTTTTGCAAGAAAAGTAGCACTTTGGCTATCATTATAGAGTGACCCTCTGTCAACCTTCTTACTTAACTCATCCAAGAGACCATGTAACCACACTATCTCATTTTTAGCCTGTCACAACAACATACTCTGCTTCTATAGTAGAAAGAGTGATAACTTTCTATAACCTTGAGGAACAACTCACTGTTGCGCCACCCAGGGTGTAGACAAATCAGATAGTGCTTTTCTTATTGTCAATGTTGCGACTAAGTCATCATCCACGTAACCTTACAGCTTCAGTCATGTTCTCATAAAACACAAAGACGTGTTTATAGTCCCCTTCAAATACCTTAGAATCCACTTGACAGCATCCCAATGCTTCTTCCTTAGATTACTCATGTATCTGCTGACTACTTCCACTGTATGTGCGATATTTGGTCTGGTACAGACCATGGCATACATCAGGCTACCAATAACTGATGTATAGGGGACCTTACTCATGTGCTCTTGCTCCTACTTTGTCTTCGAAGACTGCTCTTTAGTTAACCTAAAGTGAATACTTAAAGGCGTACTGACAGGTTTTCTGCCATTCATGTTAAACCTATTTAGTATCTTTTTCACATGCTGTACCTATGAGAGTCTCACGATCCCTTTAACTCTGTCTCTGACTATCCTCATCCCAAGGATTTGCTTTACAGCTCCCAAATCCTTCATGAAAAACTGCTCTGACCGCTGTTTCTTCAACTTATTGATTTCCTCGATACATGACCCAGCAACGAGTATATCATCCACGTACAGCAACATGATGATATAGAAGTTGTCAAAACTCTTGACATAGCAACAGTGATCTGCCTGTAGCCTGGTGAACCTGGTATTCTGCATAAAATTGTCAAACTTTTTGTACCATTATCTTGGAGCTTATTTCTGACCATACATGCTCCTCTTTAGCTTGCAAATCATCTCTTCTTTGCCTTTCACTACAAATCCCTCAGGTTGGTGCATATATATGTTTTCTTCCAACTCACCGTGAAGAAACGCAATCTTAACATCCAACTACTCCAGAAAAAGATCCTCTGTAGCTACAATTCCTAGTACTTTTTTGATTGTTATCAACTTCACAACCGGGGAGAAGATTTCTGTAAAGTCAACCCCTTCCTTCTATTAAAATCTCTTGACAACCAATCTTGCCTTGAAGTGCTTGCTGTCGTCATATTCTTCCTTCGCTTTGTAGACCAATTTGTTGTGTAGAGCATTCTTTTCAACTGACAGTCTTGTTAGCTCCTATGTCTGGTTTGTCAGCAAGAAATCCATCTCATCCTTCATTGTCAACTCTCACTTCATAGAATTCTCGGTCTATAAAGCCTCTACATAACTCTCTGACTCACCACTATCAGTGAGCAAAATATAGAACAAGGACGGTCAAAATCGTTGTAGCAGTCTGATATTTCTAGAAGACCTCCTGACCGCTGTTACTAGCGTACTGTGTGCCACCTATGGATTCACATTCTTCTTGTTTTCCTCATCCATGTTCTATTTGGCTCCCTTATAAATGTCATCCAAGTCAATGAACTCGAATTTTTTCGTCTTTGGCAATGTACTATCTCTCTCTGCCTTTGATCTATCCTTGTACAGAACCTGTTCATTGAATACTACATTCTTACTCTTGATGATCTTTCAATTTTTGTCAACCCAAAATCGATAACCAAATTCGTCATCACATAACCAATAAAGTAACAGACTTTGGACTTTGGTTGCAATTTACTTATAGCATCAGAATCAATATGAACATATGACTTGTAATCAAAGACTTTTAGAAAAGATAAATTTACTCTTTTATACTCCATACCTCCTCTAAAATTTTAAAATCCAAAGGTACTAGCAGACCTCAATTCAGAAGGTAGGCTGATGTGTTCATTCACTACATCAGCCCAAAAACACTTAGGTAGCCCAGAATGTAATCTCATGCTTCTGGCTCCCTCATTCAATGTCTTGTTCATCCGTTCAGCCACACCATCCTGCTGTGACGTTCCTCAAATAGTTTTCTCCCATTTGATTCCACTAGCTATGCAAAAATCACTAAATCTCTCGTCTGTATATTCGCATCCATTGTCTGACCCCAAACACTTTAGCTTTAACCTAGTTTCAGTTTCAACCAAAGCTTTTCACTTTTTGAAAACTTCAAATACATCAGATTTATTTTTCAAGAAATAAACCCATATCTTTTTGCTGGAGTCGCCAATGAAAGTAACGTAGTACCATGAGCCTCTAAGAGATGCAACTGGAAAAGGTCCCATAAATCTGTGTGCAGCAACTCTAACCTGTCTAGCTTTGGTGCCCTGCCACCTTATAGAAAGTTGACCTTCTTCTGCTTCCTAAAAATATAACCTTAACACAAACTAAACTCTACAAACTTTAAACTTGGCAACTTGCCCTTTAACTTTAGAATTTTCATTTCCTTTTCGCTCATGTGCTCCAGCCTCTGATGCTACAAGCTCATGCCTAAGCCACTGTCTTCTAGTGCCACTGTATCTCTTGTATTTAAGGTTATGTACAAGGTGCCTGTTTTTATTTTTCGAGCCACTACTATAGCTTTTTTGGTGATTTTTCACATGCCACCAAGTGACCCTTAGCATCAAGCTGCCCAACTAAAATTAAATTTCTCATAAGCTTAGGTACATGCCGTACCTTGTGTATCTTTCACACTGACCTGTTCGACATTCTGATTTTGATGTCACCTGTACCCACAATATCGAGTGCTTCCTCGTCTGCCAAATATACCCTGCTGAAGTCACCTACCACGTAATTCTCAATGATCTCCCAGTGTGCCGTAATGTGAAAAGATGCTCCTGAATTCAGTACTCAAGAATCAATAGGACTGTCTACTAAAAGGAGTAGAGAGTCTTGAACATTCTCTGTCAAGATATTGGCTGACTCACCGTCAGCCTTCCTTTTTTGCTCCCTACAGTTCTTTTTTATGTGGCTAGTCTTGCCATAACCTTAGCATTTTTGCTGCCATCCTGACCTAAACTTGCTTCTGCCCCTTCTGGATTTAGACTTGCTTCTGTTCTGATTCCTGTCATTACCTTTGCCCGTGTTTCAACATTCAATGTCGTACCGACATTAGATCTAAAATTGAATATCTCACCTAAATCCCTCATGTGAGCCTCCTCGCTTAATATCAAATCCCTGACATTGTCGTACTTTAGTTTATTCTTCCCGATAGAATTACTCACTATCGTTCTCATTGCCTCCTAACTGTTTGGCAACGATGCCAAACCCAATCAAGGCCCTGATTTCATCATCAAGACTAATATCTACTGAAGATAACTGATTTGTGATTGTATTAAACTCACTTAAGTGTTGTGCAACGGGTGTACCCTCAGCCATCTTTAGATTAAACAACTTCTTCATGAGGTGTACCTTGTTGTTTGCTGACAGCGTCTCATACATACTTGATAGCGTCGCCATCATATCTACTGTAGTCTTCTCTTTGATTACGCTGTGCGACACTGATCAGGACAACGTCAATCTGATGACTCATAGTACTTCTCTGTCAAGTAGAGCCCAATCCTCATCATTTATGCCCTCCGGTTTGGAACCATTGAGCGACAAGTGTAACTTCTTCCCATATAGGTAGTTTTCAATCTGCATCCTCAAATACCTGAAGTCTGAACCATCGAACTTCTCAATTCCTGTCGATCTGCCTTCTTTTGCCATGTGTGTTCTTCAACCTCCTAACCTGAGGCTCTGATACCAGTTGTTGGAGATTTGAACACGATCACTAATCCCGCCCATGAATGACAAAGATCACACAAACCATGGAATATGAATGAAGAAGGGAGAAAGAGACAATCTAAATACAAACATAAGGTTTACGTGGTTCGACAAGTTGTGCCTACATCCACGGGATCACGCACTTTCACTATATTCTTGAAGATTACAAAGGAAGAAGAGTTCTTGTGAGTGGAGAATAAAGAAACAACAAAAGAATAACAACAAACACGCGACTGCTACAACCCTAGCAGCTATAGCAGTGCATTCCGCGCTCAGATCGATTCTCAACTTTTTCTACAGACTACACAAACTACTGCGAGCTACTTCAGACTGATCGATTCGTCCTCCAAACTGATTGATCAGTTAGTTCTTTTAAAGAATTTTCTTCATTCTCTGACAATATATTCTTGGAAAGATGACTTAAACACAAGTGCTAAGTTGTTGCTGAAGAGAAATTGCCTATAGGTAAAGAATTGAGACAAGCTTAGAAAAGAAGAACCGAACTTGATAAATACCATTAACATGATGGCCTTCGCATAGAATTGCCTTTAAATATTTATCCTAAATAGCAGAAGAGTTATCATCAAATGTAATGGTGCAAGCATTATCTTTGGTTAACTGATGAAAGAAAATAATTAAGATTTGTAGATATACCAGGAACTTGAAGAATGTTATAAAGTTTAAATTAAAATGAAGGAGTTGGCAATATCCCAGTACTAGTGTTCATTATTAGGAGGGTGTTACCATTTATAACTGTTGTTGGAGAAATATAACAATAAAAGATATGTTTGGTGATTCAGAAAATACATGTTTATTAATTTTCAACGATTACAATAAACAGAATTTACAGAAACGAAATTAAAAAAAATAATATGAACATAATATGCAAACCGAGTCCTACAAATACAGTTTCCTTAAGAATGATTCACCGCCTACCAAGCGTATTGTAGGTATCTCCACCGGCGTCATTCTCCTAGGATAAAACGGTTGATCCGAATATTGAAATACCTCTAAAGATTGGCTACTTGAACGTACTTCGTCTGTCTTTCTCTCTCTCACAACTTGTATATTAGAATATGTATCTCTCTTATTCTTGTATTCTGTTTTTCACACTTACCTTCATACACATGCTATACCTCTACATAATACTAGAGAAGTTCTTATATAGAACTTCTTTCATGAAGGGTTACAAAAGAAATGAATAGAAAAATTAATTGTCAATGAATGGTATTAATTCTGGAATTTAATTGTCAATTAAATAGTTAATTGAATTCAAAAATTAATTTTAAAATAATAGTTAAAAAATAATTCTAAAAAATGACCAATTGAATTCACTATTTTCAACAACCGTAACTTGATCTATTCCTTGACATGATTGATAGAAACTGAGGTTTTGTAAGCCATTTGTAACATGAGAGATTACAGCTGAGTTGGTATACAAAGGCAGTGGACATGATGGGTAAGCATTTGAAGTAGACAAGATAGGTTGCTGAGAAGTAGCAGCAAAGGCTCGCGGAGAAACATTAATGGAAGAATTACTATTTAAAGGAGGATTGTTTGACGGAGGATTAAGAGAGAATGGAGGTTGACAAGCTATATCCAATCGAAACTTGCAAGTGAAAGCTGTGTGATTTTCTTTGCAAAAAATTTCACATATAACATAGTTGTATCTTCCTCTGCCTCCTCGCCTACCTCTGTAATTTGAGTAGTTGCCACCTCTATTATAACTTTGAGTCCCACCAGATCTGGTAAAATATTAAGATTTGACAGAGAAATTACTTGATCCAAAGGTGTTAGTGGTGATAAGAGAAAATTGATTAGAAGGTTAATTGAGATTGCCTTTTGACGCTTCAACATGAATCGCTTCTGAGCATAAAAGAGAAGATAATTCTTTAAGAGACAAAGGACCAGGCCTTGCTCTAATGGTGGTCTTGAAAGCATTATTTCCGTCGGGAAGTCCATTCAAGACGAGAAGAATCATATTTTCAGCTTTCGTTGGGAAGTCCATTTAACATGAGAAGAAGGAATCATATCTTCAGCTTCAACAGGCGAACAAACTAGGGCTAAATAATTTGAAATTTCCTTGATTTGTCATAGATATTCTTCCATTTTGAAGATTTGTTTGCCATTGAACTCAATTTGTTCTTGAATTGCTGACTGTGCGATCTGGAGAGAGCTATAAACCTTTTCTCTAATGTAATCCAGACTTCGCAAGAAGACTGAAGATAAAGAACAGAGGTGTATATCGAATAAGACAAAGTTGCAGGGCAATATTGAAATTCATCAATGCCGATCAGATTTGCAACTCAATTTTTTTTCTAAACTTGACTTTCTCAAACTATAAAATTTGAAGAATCGAGCTTGATTGTAATGAAATAATTCAAATTAAAAATCAACAGGATTAGATTTGAAGGTAAAGAAGAGGATGTATCCAATGGGGATGATGAAGGTAATGAAGATGACACCATTGATGCGCGTTGGAGCTCTAGAGCTCTGACCCCATAAAGAGAATTCTATTATCAGAAAACTGAAAAGCTTATGCCATTACTTCTCAAGATACAACTTGTATTAGAAGCTTAACAAACAATGCTCCAGCTAAGCAATGCTACAATTATCTAATTAACATAACTAACCTTCCGTAACAGAAATGCATTGGAACACCCACTCACTTTTCTATACAAAAAAAAAAAAAAAAGCTATTCAATTTGTGTTTGGACTGTTTTTTTTTTTGTAAGCTTTTGATTTTTAATTTTTTTGTAAAAAAATAAATACAAAAATAGGTAAAAAAAAAGCCAACAGAGATCAAACTATTAGATTTTTTAAAAAAATTTTAAATAAAAATTCTCTGAAAATAAAAACAAAGATAAACATAGGCTCATACAGCCTACTTATCAAAGAAGTTGTGTGGAGCTCACTATGTTTATAAGTATGTCATAATTTACACAATTTCGTTGTCAAATTGTGTTAATAAAACAACTATAATCTATAACTCAGAGCAACTAAACACACTGTATTTAAATAAGTCAAAAATTGATGGTGCTTAAAATTAAGCAAGAAGGAAAAACTAAAAACAAACTTTAGAATTGTAAGTAAAATTATTTATTTTTTCACAATATTAGCAAAGATAACTTAAAAAAACTCTATTAGTTCAATAGATAAAATTGACATTTTTAAAATGCAGGGGACGCGTGTCCCGTTGAGCTCTTGGTGGCTCCATTTATAGGGTCTGAGAGCGTGCTGCCCTTAAAAAGGCAGTACGCTTGTATTGCATTTTATTTGATATATTTTTTGAATAAATTTTTATGATCTAATTCGTTTATTATATAAAAATCGTCGAGTTTGTCTATCATATAAAATTTCAGATTTATTTGATATTTATAGTCAAGTGATTGAGTAACATTTGTTTAACAATAATTTTTTAAATTATAATTTTTATTTATTTATTTATAAAATAATATTATGAGATCTTATTTAATCACTTAGATAAAGATATCGGATGAATCTGAAAGTTTATATATTATACAAACTTGACGAGTTATATGTAATAAACGAATTAAATCATAAAAATTTGTTCAAAAAATATACCAAACAAGATATAGTACGAGTATGCTGTCTTTTTATGAGCAACACGCTCCCTATACTCCCATTCCTACGTCAAAATAGGTAAGCATTACTAGAAATCTCTAAATTGTTATTTATTTACCCAAGAAAAAAAAACTTTAGGCCCTCTTTGATCTAATTTGAACATTTTTTTTGCTTAATTTTGTCTTTAAAATTTTTTTTAATTAATTTTTTTACTTTTTCAAATTATCACGAAGAGAAAATTTAAAAATTAATTTTTTAATTAAAAAATAAATAAATTATAAAAAAATAAAATAAGCAATATAGAATATGAATTATTCGTTTATTTTAACTTTTTTTTATTTTTTTTAAATTTTTTTAAAAATTTGATAAAAAAATTTACTTTTAACTTATTTTAGTGAAAAAAGTTTAAAAAATATAATAATTAGACTAAATAATAAAAAAAACTCACTCAGTACAAAATAAGTAAAATAAACCAAGTAAATGAATTATTATTCCAAATGGGGATTTAAGATAGTGTTACATCTCTAAAAAAAAATTCATTAATTTTTTTTTAAGTTCACTAATATTTTTTCAATTTACTCTTTATGAAAACAAACATATATACATCCCTAATAATATAATATTTTGAATTAAAAAAACTATAATACCGCTAACAAAAATATCAACTCTCTTTCTGAAAACAATGAATGTCTTGGTATCATAAATACTAGAATTTTAAAATAAAAATAAGCATGTAATAGATATTTTAAAGAAAAATATAAAATTTTTTCCAAATAAATTATCTTAAATAATTTTATTATTTTTTTAAAAACACCCAAAATTCTATAAATTTAACCTTTTTAGAACTTTCAAAAAGACCCTAAATATCTCATTTTATATAAGAAAAATGTTAATCGCTGTTTATTGAACGGTAAATAATGAATATATAATGTATATATATTTATATAAAATATATTTATATATGTAAAATTAGAAAGTTTCATTTTTAAAAATGTATTGATATTAGAAAAAATTTATTTTTATTATTTTATTAACTACCAATTAATTTATGTTTGGTTTAGTTTTTTTAAAAAAATTTTGCTTAAAAATTTTTTAAAAATTTATTTATTTGACCTCAATTAATTTTTTTACATATTATTTTATTAATTTTTTTATAAAAAAATTTAGAAAATTAATTCAAGCACAAGTTTATTAGAGGGTGGTTAGTACTATTCTTATATAATTTTTAAATTTTTTTTATTATTATTTGTGTGAATCAAGATAATAATCTGCAATGATTTTTTTTTAGAGAGAGAAAGTGTGGATAGTTTTGAGAGAGAAACAGTAGGGAGGATGGAAAGGTGACGTAAGCAAACCTAATGCCTGTGCGGGGTGTACAAAATCTGGGGGAGAGATATCTGACAAAATTTTTATTACTGCCTATCAGATAATCTGCTGCTTTTTGGTTATGTACGGGCAGAGGCGGTGAGCCAATCCAATGTGCCTGTGGTGTAAAATGTGGGCCATGCACCACTTCTCATTGGCTGCACTTAGATCCATCAATGATCAAAGGGTAAATCTAGAAGAAGTTATTTACTCCGTGTATCCCAAAACGTCAGATGTAATATGTTTAACTAATATATATATATATATATATATATATATATATATTATATTTATAAT
>JAULJZ010047077.1:0-14219 GCA_032270985.1 Heliamphora pulchella
ATATAAGATCGCACTCTCTAATGAATCAAAATAACGAATATTAAATATATGCAAATCAATAATTATTTCAGGATTAAAAGGATAAACACTATTCATAATAACTTTGGGTGTGAATTAATTTATATAATTAGTATAAATTAATTATTACAAACGTCTCATTCAATACATACAAAGTGTACTAACACAGAAAGTCAAAATAATAGGCGACGCTATTATCTGTTACTTGTAACCAAGACAGGCTTACTAAAATTCTGTGCTACAATCGTACCGATGGTATGTCTATTTCCATCTAAACTGTGAATATAAAACTTATATTCTGTAAGAACCTAAAATCTAATCTTCTGTGTGCAAGTCGTACTCTACAAACCAGATTAAATACTATACAGAATATCGAACATCTATGCATAACATTAAGAAATAATATACATACATTGCTCATAAAGATTCTTATAAAATAAAAAATTAATTTTATTAAAATAAAATTAAATACTAAAAACATAGTTTTCAGTATACAAACTCTAACATTTTCTCACTTATATTCAAAGCCATGCTGCTATACATTTGACTCCCATGCCCTCTACATGACTATCAAAAGTCTTAGCTGGTAAGCTCTTTGTAAATGATCTGTAAGGTTGTCTTCTGATCCAAGCTCTATATCTGACTGAAAATCTGAGTCTGTGTACCTCAAATTTATAAGACTGTCTGCCTGGTAAACTGACATATAATCCTTAGTCATGTTCCGGTACTTGATTATATTCTTTACGCAGTCCAATACTCTTGTCTTGGATTAGACAGATATTTGCTAATCATGCCAACGAAAAAGCAGATGTCGCGTTTAGTGCAAGGCATAGCATACACGAGGCTTCCTACTACCTAAGCATAAGAAACCGCTTTCAACTTCTCTATCTCATCAGGTATCTTAGGACAGTGATCCTTGGATAGAGTGACTCCATACCTGAAAGAGAAAAACCATTTCTTAGAATCCTGCATGCTAAAACGAGTAAGGATATTATCGATATACTTTGCTTGTGATAAGCCCAACATCTTTTGTTTTCGATCTCGCATAAGCTTGATCCCAAGAATGTGACTGGCTTCTCCCAAGTCCTTCATATCGAATTGCCCAGATAACCACACTTTAACCGTAGATAATGCCCCCACATCATTTTCGATGAGCAATATATCGTCTACATAAAGTACTAGGAAGATCACCACGCTTCCGTCACGCTTCTTGTACACACAAGACTCTTCCGGACTTTGATCAAAATTGTAAGACTTTATAGCTTGATCAAACCGAGTATTCTAAGACCTTGATACTTGCTTAAGTCCATAAATGGACCTCTTAAGCTTACAAAACATGTACTCTTGGCCCTTTGCAATGAATCCGTCTAATTGTATCATGTAGATACACTCGTCAAGACTTCCGTTAAGAAAAGCTGTCTTGATGTCTATTTACGAGATTTCGTAACCGAAATGTGCTGTAATGGATAAGAGAATCCGGATATACTTAAGCATGGTTACCGGTGAAAAGATTTTCTCATAGTCAATCTCTTCTTTCTGAGTGAACCCTTTAGCAACAAGCCTAGCTTTGAAGGTTTCAACTTTCCTGTCTACTCCTCTCTTTCTCTTGTAGATCCACTTGCATCTAATGAGTTTTATCCCTTTAGGTGGTTCTACAAGTTTCAAGACCTGATTGAAATACATAGATTCTATTTCTGAATTCATTGCCCTTTACCAAAGATCTGCATTTTTATCTTTTAGTGCTTTATTATAGTTACATGGTTCGGTATCTAGTTCTGGCAGGATCTTGTCAAACGACTCTTCCAAGAATATATACCGATCAGGTTGATGAACAACCCTTCCACTACGATGAGGCACTACCTATGTCAGTGTACTAGCAGTAACAAGCTGTACAGAATCTGAATCCTGTGCATCAGCACCCTGTTCTTGATTTTCACCTGTCTCAATAATCCTTCCACTACGACGAGATAATGGAATATCGGTGACTTGTGGTTTCTCTTCTGTTTTACTGGTATTTTCTCTCAGTTCTTCCATAACAAATTTGTTATTGGGCTTGTGATCCATAATATAATCATCTTTCAAGAATCGGGTATTGGTATTAATAATAACCTTCTGATCTTTAAGATTATAAAATAGACCACCCTTCGTTCCCTTGACATATCCCATAAAGAAACAGACTTCCGTCCTCGGTTCCAACTTACTTGCGTTTCCTTTCATCACATGTTCTGGACACTCCTAAATTCGAATGTGTTTCAGACTAGGCTTATGCTCAGTCTACAATTCTGTGGGAGTAGAAGGTACTGACTTAGAAGGTACCAAGTTCATAATGTAAGCCGTAATCTCTAAAGCGAGTCCCAAAAACAAATTTGATAAATTTGAATAGCTCATCATTGACCTTACCATCTCCATAAGAGTCCTATTTCTCTTTTCTGCTATACCATTTTGCTGTGCAGTCAATTGGGATGTAATCCCCTCTAATGACAAGTAGTCTTTAAACTCTCCAAAGAGGTATTTGGTGGGGTCGGATCGTAGTGATTTGACACTTTTACTCAGATGCTTCTCTGTCTCCGCCTTGAATTCTTTAAATTTCTCAAAGCATTTAGACTTACGGTGTATCAGGTAAATGTATCAATACCTTGAGTAGTCATCAATGAAACTGACGAAGTACTCAAAGTCATCTCTATCCCGGATTGTCATAGGACCACATACATCAGAATGAACCTGCTCTAATAGTTCTTTAGCTCTATATCCTTTGACCAAAAAAGGCCTCTTGGTCATCTTACCCTCTAAGCAAGATTCACAAACTAGAAGTGCCTCTACTTTTAATGAACTCAAAGGTCCATCTGCTATCAGTCTATTTATCCTTTTTAGATTAATATGACCCAAGCGTAAGTGCCAAAAAAATATTTGGTTCATTAAAAAATAAAATTTTCTCTTATATGGTAATATAGATGTATTATTCGTTTTAGTCAGTTGTAGTGTAGGAGAGATTGGAGTAATAATATAAAGTTCATCCACCAACGTATCAGAACAGATAACCCGTTTATTATCCTTAATAACCACATAGTTATTAAAATAAACCAAATATCCGTCTTTAGCCAATCTAGAAACGAAAACTAAGTTCCTTCTAATAGTAGGTATATAAAGACAATATCTCAATATTAAAATCCGATCTCTACCAAAATTGAGAGTAATATCTCCTACTGCAACTGCTATTACCTTTGTATTATTACCCATATGCAGGTAAATCTCTCCATCAGTAAGTTGTCGAATTTCTTGAAACTCCTGCAATGAATTGCAGACATGATTAATGGCTCCCGTATCTATACACCAGGTGCCGGTAGATAACACCGCTAAACATGTTTCCATAACCAGTGAACAAAAATTACCCTGTTTATTCTGCCTTCTTAGAAATACTGAATATAACTTTTTTCAGTACCGGGTCTGGTTGCAGTGAAAATATCTGCCTTTCATCTTTTTCACGCTAGTCCGTGGTCCCATAATTACCCTGAAAATCGTGTCTTCCTGTTTCTGAAATATTTTTTTCTCCATACCTTTCAGCTCAGAGGAAGAACTTTTTTCTGAAACAAACACATTTTCTGGTATTGAAGGAATACCATTTGTAGTTAAAGTTATATTCAAATTACATTTTCAATCAACAAAATTTTATCCCGTAAGTTTGTTTTATTTGAGTATTGAAGCGAGTATTGAAATCTATTTTAATATTGAGAATTACATAATTAAATAAAATCATTAATTATGATGAGAAAAATTTTAAATTTATTTTAATTTGGTTCCCTCTACTATTTTAAAATTAATTCGCCAGCAGCCTGGTAACCTGTGAATAGCATGTCACGATGAGTAGACATCTACTATCCATTGTAAGACTAGATAGGCTAACACCTTTTAATTTTACTATCTTGGCAATTGACCATGCCAAGTAAAATTAAATAGCTGACACAGTTTCGGTCCAGCATATAATAGCAGTGACTCAGATGGAGAGGATACTATTATATACAACTAAGTATTAACCACCACCTAATCCCAAATCAATCGTTTCGCAATGAATCCTTCAAATGGAGAAGTGATCCATACTAAAAATTATCCAGAATTATCCCTAAAAGAGATTTGTACTGGCGATACCACAATTAGTCTGTCCGATAGGGAGGAAGGCTTTACTGCCGATACGCAGGGTTTAATTGCATCGCCTACAAACTGGTAATGAAAATCGTGAGATTTATCTGAGAATAAATTCCCTCTCCCACTTAGATTTTTAAAACATTTTTTAGGGTTATAAAAATCCTTTTAATTAAAATAAATTTATTAATTTTGAAAGTCATACAATCTGAAAAACATATTTTCGTGTGCACAATTTTAAAGATTCTGATTTATCAAACCATCTTTTCGTGTTTAAATACGTAACAAATAAAATTTAATAAATACACAATTTTTTCTTTAGTTTTTCAGCTAATGTAGTGATTAAATGCATTTATTTATTTTATTTTTCATTTTAAATTTTTTGAAAAATAACAACTTATTTCGATTAAATATTTTTTAATTTAATTAATTCAAAATTCGAAATTAATTTTCATATTTTTTCAAGATATTCGATTTAAAAGAAAATCATCTTTAAACGTAATATTTTGTAAAAAATAAAATATCTAATTTTTTTATTTAATTAAAATTAATTAATTGTAAAAAACTTAATTTTATTTTTAATTATAAAACATTTTAATTAAAATCGAATTTTCAAATTAATTAAATTAATAAGATAAATAAAATCAATATATATCATCCACACAATTAAAAAAAATATATGCAAGATATATAAAAAAAATATCACGATTTTATGATTCATCTGAAACTCAAAAGAGTTTTAGTCTCCTATTTTAAAAAATAAGCCACAAATCTTTTAATTGTAACAGAATTTTACTGCAACTAGTTACTAGATTATTCCAAATCACTGTTTTGGAGACCCAATCCACTATTCTGATCGGAAACTGCCGTTGTTTGGCTTGTGTTTTGGCTTATGTTTTCAATTAGCCACTGTTCGAAATTTGCATGGAGACAGCCTCGGCATTTGCGCCAGTATTTGCACCGAAACACTGCTGTTGAACGCTGCAATTGTGCCTGGAAATTAAAAAAAAATTACTACGCTATAGTATGGAATCCAGCGCTGTTTGGGACGCTGCATCAGTGCGCTGCAGCAAGGCAGCGTTTGGCAGGCTTGTTTGGAAAAACCGGCGCCTGTTCGACGTTTAGGCGCTGCTACTTGGAAACTTGCGCTTCTGTTTGGCGCATCAAACCTCCATTGTTTGGGAACCGGCGCCTCTGGTTTGGGATTTGCTGCACTGTTGAAAAGCAGCTAACCAAACAGCAAGGCAGCGTTTGGCTACATGGATTGCCGAAACAGCTTTTTTGGCGCTGCTGTGCCCGCAGGACCTGTTGTGTTCGGCGCTGGAAACCGCAAAACAATGCTGCGGTTTTTGATTTCTCTGCTATGTTGGTGCCTTGAGAACAGTGCGCCTCTTGGATTGGAATTTGCTCCGAACAGTGTTCTTCAACTTGTTGTTCATTCTTTTTATTTTTTTAATTTTATTTTAAAAATATAAAATAAAAAAAAATTAAAAACTAAAAAATAATTTTTACATTGATCCTATATCTCCGTAGAATTTACAATTAATCTACCACGATCAACCCTCGTGGTTAAAAAAAAATCATCATCCACGCATTCAATCAAACATAAAAATAAATGATAATTACAAAATCGAAATTTAAAACACCTGCAAAACAAAGTTAGCAGCAGTTATAAAACTATCCAACCGCGATAACCGTAAACAAAAAGTAAAACGGCTCTAATACCAATTTGTTGGAGGCAATACTGCCAAGATCATTGTTTTTATAAACGATTTTTGGTTAAAAAATTAACTGGACGGGTAAAAGCCGAAACGGGCTCCAGATAAAATTTTTGATGACGAACGATCAAAATAAAATCCGTGCAACCAAAGTTAATTTAGAAGAATACATTTTGTTAATCGATTCTTCAACTACGATTTGATTCCGAGTTGAAACTCATGTCAGATCTTCTATTGTATTCCCTTATGCAATCCTCGAACGTAGTGTGAGTTATGAACTATCGAGAACTCGTAATGGTAGAACCCAGATATATTTTAGTCTCGAAAGAAAAAATATAATATATCAATGATATAAAACTAGTTCAGCATACCTGCATATATATAGGACAACAGCAGGGACCTGGGGAGTAATTATGAGTAAAACTTCTAGTGGAACATAGATACCTACCAATGGTTTATGCAATTATGGAAAGACGCAACGATTTTTGTAATTTTCATGAGACACTGAATTACAGTTCACACCACTAAAGAACTATAATTGCACTCTGACCTATAATCTCAAGACCTTCTTGAATTGAGTTCCTATTATTAAATGCTTATTATTTCTCCCCATGTTAAAATTTTTGATACCCGCCAATTAAATTTAATTATTGACAAGTTAATTTAATCGGTATCTTAAAATATTTTAAACCCTTTCGCTTAACTTATTTGACCGCCGGATAATCAAATCCTCCTGCAAGGTTTGGCCCGGTCAAAACTTATAAGCTTCCATAAGAGGGTATCGTCAATCTTGATTTTTCAGAACGTGGATTCCGTCAATAATTAATATTTTTCATATAAATAATACTGCTATCCAACTCATCGGAAATATAGATCCATATAAGATCGCACCCTCTAATGAATCAAAACAATGAATATTAAATATATGCAAATCAATAATTATTTCAGGATTAAGAGGATAAGCACTATTCATAATAAGCTCAGAGTGTGAATTAATTTATATAGTCAGTATAAAATTAATTATCCCAAATGTCCGTTCAATACACACAAAGTTTACTAACATAGAGAGTCGAAATAATAGACGATGCTATTATCTGTTTCATGTAACCAAGATAGGCCTACTAAAACTCTGTGCTACAGTCGTATCGATGGTATGCCCATTTTCATTTAAACTGTGAATATAAAACTTATATTCTGCAAGAACCTAAAATTTAATTTTCTGTGTGCAAGCCGTACTCTACACACTAGATTAAATACTATACAGAATATCAAACATCCATGCATAATATTAAGAAATGATATACATATATTGCTCATAAAGATTTTCATAAAATAAAAAATTAGTTTTATTAAAATAAAATTAAATACTAAAAATATAATTTTCAGTATACCAACCATAACAAAGTCATCCTCAAAGGCGAAGGCGCAAGGCACCCGAGGAGAGCCTAAGAAGTTCTAAGCGAACCGATACCATTGGCACTGAGTCTATTCGGCCAAATCGACAAAGTGTAGCTCAGGCATAACTATATCCAAACCAAGATCTTTGGTTATGGCTGGAGAAATGAATGGATTTTAGAATGTAGCATGACGCTGGCCAAATAGCACAAGATGTGGCGAGAAAAGCCCTTGAGCAGATCTCAGTGTTACCATTAGCATAAGTCATTGAGAATGCAGATCCACCGTGTAAGTTCTCTCCACTAAAGTTTGAGATGTATGATGAAAAGATAGATCCAATAAGCCACATTTGCCAATACAGACAAGCAATGGAACTCTAGAGTGAGAATGATGCACTTATGTGCCGTATGTTCCCATTTAGTCTGGGAGAAACAGCTCTCAGTTGGTTCCATAAGCTACCACCCCAATTAATAGTCAATTGGTAGCAATTGGTTGAATCTTTTACTGTTCGGTTCATTACCAATAGCAGACAGCTGAAAAGCTTCGACACACTGCTCGCCCTTTTGAAGAATGAGGGTGAGAAACAATTCAAAAATATGCTCGGCGTTATTGGAAAGCATACAATGAGATAGAAGATTGCAACGGGCAGTTAGCCGTGGCATCTTTCAAGATAGGACTACTTCTACAGAGCCGTCTAAGGCAATCCCTTACCAAGAAGACCGTATGCACTATGTTCGAATTAATTGTGAAAATTGGACAACATGCAAAGGTTGAGGAAGATATATGCCAAGCCGAATAGAGTGTGGCCTCAGTCAAACAGTCCAAAAGGAAGGATAAGGGACGAAAAGACTAGAAGTCCAAGAAAGACTCCCAAGAGAAAAAAGAGTTGATTGTCTACCAAGCCCTGCAAATCGTATTCAAAGAATCTCTACACAAACTGCTAGACCAGATAAAAGACAAGCTCTATTTTCAATGGCCGCCCAAGTTGATTGGCTATCCGAATAGATGGGATTCGAAGAGGAGGTATCACTATCACCGAGATCATGGCCACCTGACTGGGGAGTGCTGAACGTTCAAAAAACACCTGGAAGATCTGGTCCGAGCAAGGCACCTTTTGGAGTTCATTGACGCTGAAAAGACCACCCAAGAAGAAAGACCACAAGCGCAAGACTAGAGACCCGAGCAAAGGGATACCCCTCTCAGGGTGGTAAAAATGATTCATAACACTACTGAGCAGATTACCCGTGCTTCTATTCGACATCAAGTCAAGACCCTAGCTCACACAATGAAAGTGGCTGAGGGCAAACGTTGAAGAACAGAAGAGAGCTCCAACCAGAACTAGGTACATGGGATTAGTTTCTCAAACGATGACCTCAAGGGAGCACAACACACCCACAATGATGCCTTGGTACTAACTTTACGCATTGCCAACTACGACGTAATGAGGATATTGGTGGGCCAGGGGTGTTCGGTTGACATCATGTACTATAGTCTCTTCCAGAAGCTGGGGCTAAAGGACTCAGCACTCAAGAGGTGCATGACCCCACTGATCGGTATCGACACAGACCGTGTATGGTTAGTAGGAAGGATAACTATGCCAGTAAAGGTAGGACCTACAATGGTAAACACTGAATTCTTAGTTGTCAATCAACCTTCTACTTACAATGCTATTGTAGATAGGACTTGGATACACAACTTGGGAGCAGTCCTATCAAACTACTACTAGTCCTTGAAGTTCTGAAGAAAAAGAAAGTAGTTAAGATCAAGGGAGATCAGTATTCGGCAAGACAATGTTTCCTAGCCACGATAAAAGACAGAGAACAGTACCTCAAGGTCAAAATTGTCGAGTTATATTATGGACCTACTATCTACGATTATAGCCGAACAGTCGAAGAAAATGTGGTTGAAGATTTGAAGAAAGTTATCGTTTCTTTGGAGGATCTATATCGGTATTTCTTTCTCGAAACAAGCATGATTGATCAAGAAGAAATCGAATTGATGGAGTTCTTAAAAAAGAACAAAGAATTATTTGCATGGACGCCCTATGAGATGCCAGGAATAGATCCTGAGGTGATCAGTCATCGATTGAACGTAGACCCTCTAAGGAAGCCAGTGATGCAGAAGCCCAGGAAATGTACTCCACATCATGTAGTAGCGGTAGTTGAAGAGGTTTAACGAGTGAAAGAAGCGGGGGCAACGAAGGATGTTAGTTCTAGGCAACCCAAGAGGGGGGGTGAATTAGGTTTTAAAACGATAATAACAATTTCAAAAATCTTTTCGAAAACCTTTTAATATCACAAATAATTATAATAGGTATAATCAAAGAATAAAGTAATGCAAATATTAAAGAGGTTAGGGATAAAAAAAATGAACCGGACACCGAGATTTGTAGTAGTTCGGCTTCTTCCAAGCCTACATTCAATCTCAAAGATTCCACTTGAGAATTTTCACAAAAGTTGAATGGTTACGGGTGCATTCAAAACTTTTACAACTTCAAGACGATTCTACGAAAAACACGCCCATGTTTTTTCTTTAATCTTTTGAGTTATTCTTTGATGAGATTTACCTACTTACTCAAAGGATGAAGGGTGACTCATCCTTAGATATAATAAATGAGGTGTTTCAATGAGTATCACTCACTCTCTTTATAAAATAATTGACAACAAATGAGAAGTAAAAAGATGAAATATAAGGTATGGAGTTGCAAACAATAAATGAGATCTTGAGATATTTTGACTTTGATAGAAGCAATACAACAATAAATGTAGGTATCCAGTTGTTTTAAATGCTGAATAGTAACTTCTTATATAAGCTCTTGAAGATTCATGACCGTTGGAGTTAGGTGGGAGCAATAAATGCTAAAAATCAAACCGTTGAACTCAGCTGCGCATTTTGAATTTCTGTCGCAGGTGTCAAAACAAATGGGTTTGGGTCAACACAATTCTTCTAGGGCTTGGTTCTTTAAGTCGTTGGGTCGACTCAAATCTTCGTTGATGTCGACTCAAATTTCTACATCATTCTCCAACTCAACGTTGTCGACACAATTACAATTGGTGTCGACTCTTTTTGTTCTTCAGCTTTTCGGGAGGCTCTTTTTGTGTCGACTCGAAATACCTTTGGTGTTGACACTAACAAGTCTAAGAACCCTCGGTAAATTTGTGTCGATTCAATTTGACTTTTGTGTCAACTCAAAATTCTTTAGGCAGGCTCGGTATATTTGTGTCGACTCATATTACATTTTTTGTCGACTCACAAATTCTGCAGGCAGCCTCGGTACATTTGTGTTTACTCATGTTCAATTTGCGTCGACTCAAAATCCTGAATAACCAAAGTGAAGAAACACTTGGTGTCGACTCAAACTCAGTTTGTGTCGACTCATTTTTAGTACAGGGAATCTTGGTTCTTTTGTGCCGACTCAAATTTCAATTTGTATCAACTCAAAGTTGAAATACCTGAAAACATCTTTAACACACATGTTAAGGTGTCAACTCAAATTTTAAAGATGTCGACACACTTGAGAGATTCAAGTATTCTTTGCCTTAAGCTGTTGATTCAAATATTAATTAGGGTCAACATAAAATATTCTTACTTAAGAATACTCAAGTGTCAAACCAGTTGAGAGATGAGTCATCTCATATGGCTAAATGTGTCAACTCATTTGTCAATTAGTGTCAAAACTACCTTTTTGGTAATATTAAATTTTATTTTTGTAAATTAATTTAACCTAGAAAATGAATTATGAAAATCATCAAAATCTAATTAAAAAGTCCTTGGGTTAACAATCTTTCCTTTTTTTTTTTAAGATTACAACATTTTCTAAAAAATATTTAAAAAGATTTTCAACAATAATTATTCCCTTATCTTTATACCTTAAAAAAAGATATACAATCACAATAGTTAAGCATTAAACAACAGTGTAATATACGTGTTTAAGAATATTTGCAATTTTAATTCAGAAGTATTATGAATTTATTAAAATATGTGCTTCAAATCAAAGAGGCTCAACACTTATCAAGCATATATGTGCAAAGTATTGCTCAAATCCCAAACATCAAACATAGTATATAAGAGTGAATTTAAGCCAAAAACAATAAACAAAAAACTTTGGCTAAAAGTTGTTATATTTTTTTTTAAAAACAATTAAATAGTTTTATATTCAATATGAATCTTGAATATATAATAAAAAAATGAATGTCTATAATAAAAGTTATAATATTTTTTAAAAAATATATAAAAAAAAATTTTATATGAAAAAACAAAAAGACTAAAAAGCTAAAAGCCTTTGGATTGCCAAACGAAACTTTTTGGCTTTTCGGGGTTTTAAGCAAAAAGGAAAAAAACTTGATTTAAAGCCGGTTGAGGTCTTAGACTATATTTTAGATGTCTAAAAAATTTGGTTTTTAAAATATATTTAAATTTTTTCTAAAAATATAGGGAAAAAAATGAGTGTTTAGATAATTTTTTTAGTCGGTCTCGATTAGTTCACAAGATTTTAAATTGCCAATTCTCCTCCACACTGTCAATTAGAGTAGCATATTTTTTCTTTTTGTTAAAATGTTTAACATGCTTTTATTTTTTATTTTTAAGTGTTTGGATATTGGCACAATTTCTTTATTGTCCAAAGTGTTGTTAAATTCTTAATTAAGGTATTATAATTATTTTACTCAAAAAAAAATATTGTGTTTAGAATGTTTATAGTTTTTTTTCATAAAAAAATTAATTAATCTTTTAAATAATCCATACAGTATAACTTAAGCGAACCTTAATGACAAAGCGACTAAGTGTTACTCCCATATATAGGCTTTGCGAGAAGTAGTTGGAGAAATTGACAAAATTCACTGTGGAAATTTTCTCCTTTCGCGTAGGACTATCATTTTCGACTCTTTGTTCTTGGAAATTTACTTAGTGTTTCCTAAGGGTATAATTTTGGTCCGGTCATAATTTGAGTGGGCCAAACTCATCCCAGGTTCGAAGGGCTCGTGACTGAGCCAGACTTTTTTGTCAAGGGATAGAATCAGGTCCTAGGAGTACTGGGCTCGGGCTAGGGTTAGGGTTAAGGCCTCGAGCTCATGTCTCGGGCCCGGGCCTTGGGCAGATCTTGGGTGGATCTTGGGCAGGCTTTTAAATTTTTTGATTTTTTTTCTTTTTTTTTAATTTAATTTGTTATATACGTTTATAATTTTATCACTTTCATAATTATTTAGTTTATAAATTTATAATATAATATAATATTAGTTTATTACTTTATTAGTAATATTTAATATATTAACATTAGTTTATAAGTTATAAATTTATTATTACTTATTACTTATTAGTTTATTATTATTTATTATGATGATGTTATATTTTATTAGTTTATAAGTTTATAATGTATTTGAGGGCGGATAAAATTACGAACTTGAAGCCCAGCCCAAAGCAAGCAGGTACGAATTTGCCTCGATCCATGATGAGTTCGGGCCACCCTAGGAGGAAGCAGCCCACAATATTCAACCCCAAGTTTACCCTAGGCAAAGGCATAACTCAAGAAGATTCAATTCCTGATATGGTAGTTTGGGAATGCAGAGTCTAAGCATCCTAAAGCAATAAGAATTGCTCAAGAATAAGGCATAATCTTTGATAAAACATAGATAAGGGATAAGATGCAGAGTTCTAAGAGGATTCAGCCTCCCCTTTTTTCGGCCCTTATATAAAGGAAAGCACTCCATACCCCCAGGTAAAAAATTTCAACCCAGTTCTCGATTAGAAACCTCATAGAGAGAAATCTAACTTGAATGTCGGAGTATTTCCCGGTAAAATCAAGCCGAAAAGTACTAACAGTGTTCTTTATTTTTCAGGAGTTTGGCAATACCGTGAGCAGCCTCCAGTGAGTTCGGCAACAAGGAGTTTGGTTCATATTCTGTTCGGGATCATCATATTTGAGCCAATCCAATTGGTTCTAGTTGTGCCATTCAATTTACAACGCACACAATTTGGCGCCGCCTGTGGGAAGGACGATCTTGGACCAATGAAACCATGAGCCAGACTCCTATTGGATTCACCGGAAGCTATGCCAGAGGACAAGAAGAAATCCGTCAGAGATCTATACCAATCGTTCTAGAGCGTCCCAGGGTCCCCATTGTCCCATCGGAGATTCAAAGGCATAGGGATGACGCCTCACATAATGGAATACGGCTATGTTATTCTACCACTAGCTCTAGAGGAGAACGCCCCTCTCCTCCATCTTCAAGAGAAAGAGGGAGATTGGAGGAGAGGTTGGCAAGACGAGATAGGATCATCAATAATCTTGAGGAAAGAATGAAACAACGCGATAAAGAAATTGAGGAACTCCGGCGAATGATCGAATGGAAAGAAACTTAGAGGGATCCACGCATAAAGCAAAGAGAAAGTCCCGAAATAGAAGAAACCGAACAAAACCCAGAATCCTATAGCCTAAGTCTGTTGGAGGCAATACTGTCAAGATCATTATTTTTGTAAACGATTTTCAGTTAAAAAATTAACTGGACGGGTAAATGCCGAAACGAGCCACAGATAAAACTTTTGACGACGAACGATCAAAATAAAACCCGTACAACCAAAATTAATTTAGAAGAATACCTTTTGTAGATCGATTTTTCAACTACGATTTGATTCCGAGTTGAAACTATTGTCAGATCTTCTACCGTATTCTCTTATACGATCCTTGAACGTAGTGTGAGTTACGGACTATCGAAAACTCGTATCGGCAGAACCTAGATATATTTTAGTCTTGAAAGATAAAATATAATATATCAATGATATAAAACTGGTTCAGCCTACCTGCATATATATAGGGCTATAGCAGGGACCTGGGGAGTAATTATGAGTAAGACTTCCAGTAGAACACAGATAACTACCAGCGGTTTCTGCAATTATGGAAAGACGCAGCGGTTTCTGTAATTTTCATAAAACACTGAATTACAGTTCACACCACTA
>JAULJZ010047098.1:0-14218 GCA_032270985.1 Heliamphora pulchella
CTCTTGTAACTATAAGGGATAAACAGTGCCATGAAAACTACTTTGGGGAAACTTCTAGCCGATGTATTGCGTTATTACTACTTTGACAGGTACCTGTGCAAACTTGCTGCAAAATCAAGAGAATCTCTTTTAGCTCCAGATGTATTAGCTTGGTTAATTATTTTGTTAATTAACATGCAGTGATAATTTGGTTGAGGAAGCTGCCGGCGGTGACTCTGCTGGCAAAAGTTTGAGAGAGAGAGATAACGAAGGATTTTGTGAATCGGAGGTAACTTTTCAGACTCCCTTTATTAACTCACTTTAAGAGGTTGATATTGTTTGTTCAGTTCTTTCTTGAAGTTTGTTCCGTGAAAGAGGATTGTGGAGAAAATTCAAAAGTGCCAATCTTATGAACCCGCTAATTTATATGGTGACATTTTTATATCAGACTGAGGTATTGAAGCAGTTATCATCCATGGGTCGCCTGGTTGTTTGTGCTGGAAATGGTGCAGTTCATGGTGCAACTAATCTGTATGCACATTGATTCTTCTGATTTTATACGTCTTGCTCTGCAGTATTAGGCTTCTCTGCCGTTTTCAAACATCAAGTTGTTGTTTTCAACCTGATTTGTCAATTAATATTTATAGGGCATTATTGAGACATGGGCTTTCTATATGGATTGACGTCCCTCTAGACATGGTAGCCAGGGATGTTGTAGAAAATGGGAGTCAACTTTCTGCATCAGAAATATTTAGTTCTGGATCTTATTCTGAGGTAATTTTTTTCCCTCTCAAAACTTCTAATCAGCTCATCTATTGTTTCTTTGTTGAAAGATCTCAATGATTCAACCTGCTAGATACCTAAGTTTTTGGCATTGTTGACTGCTTCTGATTAACAAGTGGTAAATCAAATAAATGTGTTGACAGGTGTTCACTCAGCTTACTGTGTTGTATGCAGAGATGAGAGATGGATATGCTACAGCTGATACGACTGTTTCACTCCACAGTATACCCAATGATTTTACTAGTTCATTCTTTGTTGAATTATTTTTTTAACCCATTAATTTGTTCTGACAGCTTCTTGTTTTTTTTTTGTTTTGTTTTGCAGAGGTGGCTTCCCAGTTAGGTTATGAGGACTTGGATGAAGTAACCAAAGAAGACATGGCTTTTGAGGTGAAGGAATGCAGCACAAGTGTGTTTTTAAGATTGAGTTAATGTGGAATTAGGAAACTTAGCTTGGGATTACCTCTTGTCCTTACATAAATGTAGGTTCTCAAGGAGATAGAAAAGCTAACGAGAGTAAAGAAGATGATGGAAGAGGCTGCTAAGCCACTTTAGCTTACGAGGGCTGCTTTCGGAAATTGTAGAAAGTCTTTGGTTAGTTCATATGGTTAGTTCATATTAACATATTATTGCAACTGCATAGGCAATGTATAATTAAGCTTTCCAACTTCACTTTCATCTTGGAATTTTTGTAATGAAAGCGTGGGATATTACATTACTGATGTCTTCATGTAAAACAAAGCCTTCTTAGCGGGTTTGGTTTAATTACTACAATGGAAGTTTTTTTTTTTTTTTTTTTTTTTTTTTTTGGGGGGGGTGGGGTTGGAGAGAACTAAATATATAACATAACAGTAGTTGCAAACACTGGACTATTAAATGAAAGCAAGGGGCCTGTCTTTAGTTGTTGCCATGAGATGAGACCCACAATTAAGTTGTCGGGATTGGTGGATTCCCCCCCGCCCCCTCTCATTCAATGAAAAAAATTATTGGCCGCTCTAGGAACATGGCCACGAGGTGTCTTAAAGTTTTTATAAGCCACACAATTATGAGAGTTCCCCACATTAGGGGTGAATTCAACATGATTGTGTAGCTCTCAAGAGCTTGAAACACCATGTGGTCATGCTCCTGAAACGCCGAATAACTACTCCATTCAATGAAGGGGGAACCTGACCTAGGTTAATTGTAAGTTCAGAAAAGTTAGCCATTTACAAATTACTCCTGTCATTTGAAAAATAAGCACATAAGCCCCTGTGATTTGTTGACTAAAATGTAATGTTACAATTTCCGTCTAAATTGATGGAAGGTGCAACTCACATGCCAATCTAAAAACTATTAATATAACTATTTTTTAGACAAAAATTCCCTTGTAATTCTTTAAAATTACTAAATACACTATCTTCTTTTTTTTTCGACCACTTTCCTACACTATCACCAGCCCCTCTCTCCTCTCCCTCCACTATGACACGTCATTTCATATTGGTGAAAGATAGAAAATAAGTTTGATATATAAACTTGTTAGCAACTATTGATAACATGAGTTTAAGTATTTTGAGTCACGCTGTTAGGTTTTTTGTTATTGGGTCAGTAGTTCACTCAGGCGAGTTGTTACAACCACGATGGGCACAAGATCCTCCTCTTCTGCCGCAGCCCACTTTCTCTTTCCCATGCTGCCACCATTCTCATTCTCTATATTGCAGAGCAAGAGAGTTTAGGATGCATCGAATCATTCATGTCCCTAATTTTTTCTCTTATGCTCACCCTTTGGACCGACTGCTGGTGTCCTCGATTTCTGGTTTAAAATTTGAAGTATTTTTTTTTCTGGTGTTAGTTAGACATCTTTAATTAAATTCTGTTGCACATATTTTATGGGAAACATTTTGTGCAGTGCACTGCCAAAATTCAACAAACTAGAAGCGATTGAGGCGAAGAAACCACCTCCTTGTTTTTTGTCGTAAGGAGTTATCCGTCTGAAACCTTAAAACCAAATCCTTCATCCAGAGTCTGCAATCTTCTCCTTTAGCTTTCTTTTACATAACAAAGACATGCCAGCAAGAGAGAAGTTTGTGATGGGTAATCATAGGTTTGAGTTATCAGCTATGATACCGAATGCCTTCTTTTACAAGCTCAAGGACATGCATGGTTAGGACAAAAAATCAAAACACGAATCATCCTAAAATGAAAACACAGTCGGCCACATCAATGGATTCATTACCATCATCATCGTTTGGAACTGCAATTCCACCCTAGTTGTCTAAACCAATTCCTCCTCCTCTTTATCTCACCTGAAAAAGTTTCACTACTTGTTCTTCACCACCACCAAGTCATAACATAATTTCTAGATCAATTTTCTTTTTTCACAGTTTGGTTGGGGTGAGGCAGTGGGGATGACGGGTTGGAGAGATGAGCCGCAAGTTTATAAACATTTATGTATTATAAATATATTATATATATAGACAGAGAGAGATTTAATTCAAAACAAATAAAGAAGAGGGAAATAAATGTTAATTTTGTTAATGGAGTTAACGGTACACTTTAATTCACAAATAACAAAAAATATGTGATTATTTTCAAATGATAGGGGAGTAATTTGCGCATGACCCAAACTTCTAAGAGGTTCTTATGTACGTTGCTACAATGAAAGTTGGCGGTCCCATAGTTCAAAGTTGGCAGTTCAAGGTGATTTCACTGGTCTGAAGGTTTTGATCATTGGGTTCAAATATTGAGCTTGGATTATTCTCCGAGGATCGTTCAAAAACACCATTCCACTTGTTTTCATCATCGGATTCACTCGGATCAACCTAAGATTGGTGGGGTCAAATTGGGGTGGCTACACCTCACGGATTCATTGAGGACATACTTGTCAAAGTTGACAAGTTCCTTTTTCCTGTCGACTTCATCATCCTCGACACCATGCCCAACCCTCAGCTTAGGCAACCGACACCCGTCATCCTCAGCAAACCTTTCTTGGCTACGGCCAACGGTTGTATAAATTACCGCACATGAGTGATGAATGTCTCCTTCGGGAATATGAAAGTGCACTTAAACATCTTACATGCCTCTCAGCAGCCCCCACAGCACTCCGACTATTTTGCAGTCGACGTAATTGAAGGGGCCACCGAATCAGCACTACTCTTCATATTCGTTAACGATCCTTTAGAGACGTGTTTAGCACACTTTGGAGCCAACACCTTTGATGTCGAGCAGTCCATGAGTGAGGTCACTTCCCTTCTCGAGTCCGTTAGCTATCTTGACACTTCACTGTGGAGGTCTCGATTTGTGCCCCTACCACCTCTATCCTCCATCCCTACTATGCCCTATCTAGATTCACCACCAGAACTTGAGCTAAAGCCAATCCTAGCTTCAATCAAGTACGTATTCCTAGGGCCCAATAGCACCTTACCCACTATCATTGCCTCTGAATTGACTTCCGACTAGGAGTCTCAACTGGTTGCGGTTTTGAAAAACCATATAGGAGCCATATAGTGGTCAGTTATTGACTTAAAAGGGATTGACCCCTCTATCTACATGCATCGCATCCACTACAAAGATGATGCAAAATTGACTCAAGAAATGCAGTAGAGACTCAACCCAAACATGAAAGAGGTTGTTCTGAAAGAGGTCGTAAAATTACTTGATGCGTGTGTCATTTACCCCATCTGTGACAGTAAGTGGGTGAGCCCAACCCAAGTTGTTCCTAAGAAATTCGGGCTCACCGTCATGCAAAATGATAAGGGAGAGTTGATACCCACTCGCACAACGACTGGCTGCCAAGTGTGCATTAACTATCAAAAGTTAAACACTAACACTAGAAAAAACCACTTCTCGTTGCCCTTCATCGACCAGATCTTAGAACGTCTAGCATGTCAAAGTTTGTTTTGCTTCTTAGATGGTTACTCTGGGTACAATTAAGTGCCCATCTACCCCGAGGACCAGGAGAAGACAACCTTTACCTGTCCATTTGTCACCTTCGCCTATAGGCGCATGTCTTGTGGACTCTGCAATGCACCAGCAACCTTTCAAAGGTGCATGATGGCTATATTCTCCGACATGGTCAAGAAATTCCTAGAAGTCTTCATGGATGACTTCTCAGTTTTCGAGTCCTCTTTTGAAGATTGTCTCTAAAATCTGACAAAAGTACTCAAACATTGTATGGAGACAAATCTCGTACTCAGTTGGGAAAAGAGCCATTTCATGGTTCAACAGGGAATTGTGTTAGGGCACATCGTGTCAAAAAGGAGGATCAAAGTTGACAAAGCTAAAGTTGACCTCATCTCTAAACTTTCTCCCCCAGCTTCTGTTCGGCAAGTATGTTCCTTCCTAAGGCACGGAGGTTTCTACCGTAGGTTCATAGAGGATTTCTCTAAGATTTCTAAACCATTGTGCAATCTTCTGACGAAGGACACACCTTTCATCTTCAACGAGTCCTGCCTTTGAGTTTTTGAGCAACTCCAAGACTCCTTGTCCACTGCACCCATTATGCAGTCACCCGATTGGTCACTACCTTTCGAGATCATGTGTGATGCTTCAGATTATGCCGTAGGAGCTGTCTTAGGTCAACTTATCAACCGTCTCTCTCATGCCATCTACTATGTCAGTGAGACCTTCACTGATGCACAGTTGAATTATACCACTACCGCGAAAGAATTATTGGCCGTAGTCTTCGCGCTTAACACGTTTAGGTCCTACCTCTTAGGCTCGGAAGTCATTATCTACACAGACTATGCTGCCCTTCGACACCTGTTGTCTAAAAAGGACACTAAGCCTTGACTCATCCGCTGAATTCTTCTCCTACATGGATTCGATCTAGAGATCCGAGATAAAAAGGGAATCGAGAAATCCATAGCTAACCACCTCTCCCGCCTGATAGTAACCCCATCTAGTGACTCAACGCCTTTACGTGACTCGTTTTCAGACGAGCAACTCTTTGCAGTTACCGGCACCCAGCTCCCATGGTGCGCCGACATCGTCAACTATCTGGTAGTAGGTTGCATTCCCACTCACTGGTCCAAGTTCGATAAGCAATTGTTCTTCTCCCAAATTAAAAACTATTTTTGGAAAGACCCGAAACCCTTCAAATACTGCTCTAACCAGGTAATCCGTAGATGTGTCCCTGAATCCGAGGTAGCCAGCATTCTAACCTTTTGTTAATCTCTTGCCTGTGGAGGACACTTCAATGGCAAGAAGACGGCAGCCAAAGTTCTCCAGTTCTGTTTCTTTTGGCCCACCATATTCAAAGATGCCCACCAGTTTTGCCGAGCTTGCCTTCGCTGCCAACAAACTGGCACAATTTTTGCCCGAGACATAATAGCCCTAAACTCCATTCTTGTTGTAGAACCCTTCGACCTGTGGGGCATCGACTTCGTGGGACCATTCCCACCATCACATGGCTACGAGCACATCTTAGTAGCGGTGGACTATATGTCTAAATGGGTCGAAGCCGTGGCAACTAAATCAAATGACCATAGAGTTGTGGTCAAGTTTCTTCAATCCAACATCTTTAGTCAATTTGGTTTTCCACGAGCTATCATCAATGACGGTGGTACTCATTTCCTAAATAAGCACTTTTTCGCCCTGCATCGCCGCTACTCCATTACACACAAGGTAGCCACTCCTTATCATCAACAGACTAGTGGCCAAGTCAAGGTATCTAATAGGGAAGTCAAAAATATTCTAACAAAAACCGTCCGTTCCGATAGAAAAGATTGGTCCGAGAGGCTGGACAACGCCCTAGGAGCCTATTATACCGCCTTCAAGACCCCTATAGGTATGTTCCTGTACCGTCTTGTCTTTGGCAAAGCCTGTCACCTTCCAGTCGAGTTAGAACACCGAGCCTATTGGGCCATTAAAGCCTATAACTTCAATATGGCCAATGTCGACACTCACTGCAAGCTTCAGATCAATGAGCTCGAAGAAATTCGTATAGAGGCTTATGAGAACTCCTGCATCTACAAGGCTTAAACAAAAGCTTTCCACGACAAACACATCCATCGAAAGTCCTTTGAGCTTAACTAAAATGTGTGGTTGTTTAATTCCAAGTTGCGGTTATTCCCCAAAAAGCTCCAATCCCAATGGGATAGCTCGTTTGTGGTAACACACGTCTACCCTCACGGTGCCTGCCAGCTGCTCAACCCCTCACTCGGGTAAACATCTTACAGTCAATGGCCAATGTTTGAAACCGTACATAGACGGTATCTCTGTCGACCCTGCTATCGAGTCTACCAATCTCATTGATCTAGCACCCCCGACTCAGTGACCGAGCACCACGTCTGGCTGAAGACGTTAAACTTAGCCCTACTAAGAGGGAACCCAGATTTTCATAGTAATAGGGGAAGTAAGGTTTCTATTAAAAAAATGAGAAGTTTAAATATTTAAGTTGTAAATTTAACGCCCCAGATGAAAAAAGATTACAGTATTCTTGGCCTACTACTGTTTTGCAATAAATAAATCATGAAATTGAACACTTGGAACAATCTGGCACTGCACACTTGGCTGTTGAAATTGATTTTTATGCTAATGAATAACTGTAGTAAGAATGACTTGAAAAACAATAAGATGGAGACTTAACCCAGTGGGTCTTTGAACTAGGGATTCTTTTTGAGAGATTACTACTACATTTACTTATTTTTAATTATTCAGCATGCAACTTTCGTTGTGTAATCTCGTTGTTCCTTCTTTTGGTCTAAGGTTAAGAATTTGCTAATTTGAAATTTTTTAAAAATAAGGACTGTGCAAAAGATTATATTAAACTTGGAAAAGGATGTTAGGTCATATTTTTATATTTGAGCATGTTCGTATTTTTGTTATTCAATTGACCTTAGTCCCCCCTTTTGAGCCTTTTACATGTAAATCGTTTCTTATTTTCTTATTATATCTAAAAATATCATGTGAACAGTTTTAGTGGCTATATGGATAAAATAAAGTTTATAACCAAAAATAGTGAAAGAGTTTGTGAAAAAAAAAGAAGAGAAAATGGGCAATTGAGTGGTACAAAACGAAAAAACTAATGATTGAATAAATGGCAAAATATAGAATTTTATGGGATACAAGATCAAAAGTTGGCTTTGAGAATGGTAAATGAGAGATATAATTGAAGAAAATGGAGAATTGAATGGTGTTTAGCAATTAGCCTATTTTAGGACATTATATACACTCAACTCTAATCCAGATACACAATTTTCTACTTGAAGTTATAACCGAAAATAAAGACCTATTTGATGTAGGAGGCAAACTGCCAATATCATTATTTTTGTAAACGATTTTTCGATAAAAATAATTGGACGGACAATTGCAAAAAAGGGTCTTAAATAAAAATTTTTGATGTCAAACGATCAAAATAAAACCCGTGCCACTACAGTTAATTTAGATGAATACCTTTTTGGCCGATTATCTAACTACAAACTTTTGATTCTGAGTTGAAGCTCCGATCAAACCTACTACTGTATTCTCGATGCGATTCCCGAACGTAGTGTGGGTTATGATCCTTTGAGAACTTGTACCGGCAGAACCTGGTCAACTTTAGTCTTGAAAACGAGTTATGAATTTGGTTCAGCCTACCTGTATATTTATAGGGTTACAGCAGGGACCTGTGGAGAAATTATGACAAAGACTTCTAGTGTAACACAGATGCGCATCCAGCAATTTTCACAATTATGCAAACCTCTCGCGGCATCTGTAATTATAAGAATCTTGCAGCGATTTCTGTAATTTTCATAAAATACTAAATTATAACTCACACCACTAAAGAAATGTAACTGCACTCTGAGCCATAATCTGAAGACCATCTTGCATTGAGCTCCTGCTATTAAATATTTAACTCATCTCCTGACGTTAAAATTCTCGATACTCACCAATTAAATTTAATTACTGACAATTTAAATTAATCGGCATCTTTAAATTTCTTAAACCCTCCCGCTTAACTTATCTGACCGCCGAATAATAAAATTCACCTGCAAGGTTTGGTCAGGTCAAAACTTATAAGTTTCCTTAAGAGGGTATCGTCAATCCTGAACTATCGAGACGTGAATTCCGTCAATAATTAATATTCACCATATAATTAATACTGCTATCTAACTCGCCAAGACTATAGACCCGTATAAGATCGCACCCTCTAATGAATAAAAATAACGAGTATTAAATATATGCAAATAATTAATTATTTTAGAATTAAGAGCATAAGCACTCTCTTAATAAACTTGATGTATGAATTAATTTATATAGTCAGTATAAAATTAATTATCCCAATGTGTCCTATTCAAAACACACAAAGTGTACTAGCACATAGAGTCGAAATAATAGACGACGCTATTATCTGTTCTCCGTAACTAAGACAGGTCTACTAAAATTATGTGCTACAGTCGTAACGATGGTATGCTCATTTTCATCTAAACTGTGAACAAATACTTATATTCTGTAAAAACTTAAAATCTGGTCTTCTGTGTGCAAGCAGTACTCTACATACCAGATTAAATACTGTACAGAATATAAAGCATCCATGCATAATATTAAACAAATGATATTGCCTACATTGCTCATTAAAATTCCCATAAAATAAAAAAATTATTAAAAATAAAATTAAATACAAAAACTAAAAAATAAACCATGATTTTCAGTATACAACCCCAACAATCTCTCACTTATACTCAAAATTATGCTGCCATACATCTGACTCCCATGTCCTCTATATGACTATCAAAAGTCTTAACCGATAAGATCTTTGTAAAAAGATCTATAAGGTTATCTCCTAATGCAATATTGGTCACAGTAACATCACATCTCTGTACAATTTCTCGTATCAGGTGATACTTACGCTTAATGTGCTTTCCTTTCTTGTGGACTCTTGGTTCCTTTGAGTTTACAACTGCTCCGCTATTATCACAATAAAGTGTAATAGCCGACTGAACTGAAGGGACCACATCTAGATCTAACATGAAGTTCCTGAGCCAAACGGCATCCTTGGCTGCTTCAGAAGCTGGCACGTACTCGGCCTTTATGGTGGAATCAGTAATGTAAAACTGCTACATACTCCTCCAACTAATAGCTCCACCTCCTAAGGTAAACATATATCTTGAGGTAGACTTACGGGAATTTTTGTCTGACTGAAAATCTGAGTCTGTGTACCCTAAAGGTACTAGACTATATGTCTAGTAAATTAGATGTGTTATTTAATTAAGTTAATTGCAGTGTAGGAGATATAGGAGATACAACATACAGATCTTCTACCAATGTACCAGAACAAATAAAATGTTTATTTTTCTTAACAACCACTAAGTCATTAAAATGAACAGAATATTTGTATTTTATTAAACTAGAAATTAAAATTAAATTTCTTATAATCAAAAGTGCATAAGGACAATCTTTTATAAGCAAAATCATATCTCTACTAAAGCTGAGAGTGACATCTCCTATGCAATTGCTGCCACCCTTGTATTATTACCCATATGTAGGTATATTTCTCCATCATTGAGCTGCCTGATTTCCTAGAACCCCTACAAAGAATTGTAGATATGATTAGTGGCTCATATATCTACACACCAGGTACCGGTAGATAACACCGTTAAACATGTTTCAACCATCGATGAATAGAAATTATCTGGTTTGTTCTGCTTACTGAGAAAAATCGGACACTGCTTTTTTTTAATGCCCAAACGGGTTACAGTGATAGCACTTGCCTCTCGGCTTCTTCACACTAGTTTTTGGTCCCTTAACTGTTTTTGGACCTGTGCCTCCATGTGTCTGAACCTTTTTTTTTCTTGCTTTTCAACTTAGAGGAAAAACTTTTTTTCAGCCACATACACAGAACCTAGCTTGCTAAGAACACCATCGGATGCTTGAAGTTCTTTAAGAAGTTCTGCTAATGAAAAGCTGAGCTTATTCATGATATTGTTCAGGAAAAACTACTTAAAGCTATCAGGTAGTGATTGGAGTATGATATCGACCTTGGTTTCTCCGTCAATTTCAGCTCCTTCGATCTCTAGTTCATTCAGAAGACTAATCATCTTCAGAACATGATCCTTAACCTGGGTGCCTTCAACCACGCTTGTATTCATAAGAGACTTCTTGGCCACCTGCCTAACAGCACGATTTTGATCCCCAAACATTTTTTCTAAATTCATAATCATGTCATAGGCACTGGGTATAAACTGATATTGATGCTGCAAAACATTTGACATGGAAGCCAAAATGTAATAGTAAGCCATCTAATTATCTTTCTACCACTTCTGATGGGTCTGAATTTTCAGTTCGGTGGCCCCTTCATCAGGTACTAGTGGACAAATATCTGTTAATACAAATTTATAGTCATCAGCAGTTAAGACAACGTCCAAATTCCTTTTTCAATCTACATAGTTTGGTCTCGTTAGTTTATTTTCTTTGAGTATATACGCAAAAGGATTGAAAGTCATTTTATTCTTGAGAATCACATAATTAAAATAACCGTTAACTATGACTAGAAAAACTTTGAATTTGTTTTAATTTGATTCCCTCTACTATTTCAAAAAAAAAATCGCTAGCAGTCTGGTACCCTATGAATAGCATGCCTCGATGGAAGGACGTCTACTATCCATCGTTTGTTCAGACAGATCAATTCTTTTTAATTTTACTATCTAAGCAACTGATCTTGCCAAGTAAAATTAAATAGCTGACATAGTTTCGGTCTAGTAAATAATAGTAGTAACTCAATTGGAGAGCATACTATTTATTTACAGTTACGTGTTAAGCACCACCTAATTCTAAATCAATCGTTTCGCAATGAACCCTTCAGATGGAGAAGTGATCCACACTAACAATTATCCTGAATTATCTCTAAAGTAAGTTTGTACTGACGATACCGCAATTAATTCATACGATGGAGAGGAAGACCTTACTGCCAACACGCAGAATTTAATTACATCGCTTACAAACTGGTAATGGAGACCGCGGGATTTATCTGTGAATAAACTCCCTCTCCCACTTAGACTTTTTTAAAAAAATTTGACGATTATATAAATCCGTTTAATTAAAATAAATTTATTAATTTCAGAAATTACACAATTTGAAAAAATTCAAAACTTCTTTCTGTGTACACGATTCCAAAGATTTTGGTTTGCCAAACCATCTTTTCGTATTCTAATGCGTAACAAATAAAATTCGACGAATACATAGTTTGTCCTTCAACTTTTCAGTTAAGGTAGTGATTAAAAACATTCAATTATTTTATTTTATGTTATACATTTTTTGAAAATAATAATTTATTTAGATTAAATATTTTTTTATTTAATTAATTTAAAATTTTAAAATTAATTTTTACGTTTTTTCAAGATATCCGATTTAATAAAAAATCATCTTAAATGTGTCATTTTGTAAAAATAAAATATCCAAAAAAATTTCATTTAATTTAAAAACTTTAATTAAAAAAAATTTATTTTATTTTTCTTAACAAAATATTAATTAAAACCAAAATTTTCAAATTAATTAAATTAACAGAAATATATAAAACAGATATACATTATCTACGCAGTTTAAAAGAATATAAATGCAAAATATATATATATCCCGGTTTTGTCATCTCTCCACGTTAAGATTTTCGATACCCGTCAATTAAATTTAATTACTAACAATTTAATTTAATCAGCATTTTTAAAATTTCTTAAACCATTTCGCTTAATTTATCTGACCGCTGGATAATCAAATCCACATGCAGGGTTTGGCCTAATCAAAACTTATAAGCTTATTTAAGGGGGTATCGTCAATTCCAAACAATCGAGACGTGAATTCCATCAATAATTAATATTTATCATATAATTAATATAGTTATCCAACTCACCGGAACTATAGACCCATATAAGATCGCACCCTCTAATAAATCAAAATAACGAATATTAAATATATATAAATAATAATTATTTCAAGATTAATAACATAAGCACTTTCATAATAACCTTGAGGTGTGAATTAATTTATATAATCAGTATAAAATTAATTATCCCAATGTGATCATGTTCAATACACACAAGTGTACTATATCACGCCCCAAACTCCGGATCACGTGAAAAGTCACAACAACCACCAAAATCAGCCCAACACAAAAGGAATTAAAACTTTTGTAAAAAAAAAAAATACTACCGAGGGTTTATCTGATTTAAAAGAGTAGCCAAGAGATTACAGTTACAGCCCACAGCCAAGCCTTTATAAACAACATAAGTTTTGAATAAGAAAAATCTTTTAGTTTTAAAAGAAACTTAGGCCGTTTCCAAAATCTCTCTCGACGCACAAGAGTTTACAAGACGCAGAAACCATTTGAAAATTCGTTTTGTAACTGTTGAACCCATCAACAAAAAACGTAATAAGGAACTACGGAAAACAACAACCACCCAAGGTTCTCTCTCGAAAGCATTAAAACATGCATGCATTCATAATAATTACATATGTTTTACAACATGTTAACTCAAAACATGAAACATATACAGAAAAGTATAAACTACCTAACAAAAACAAGACAACTTGTCATCAGCCTCCTCCGGGCACCACCGGGTCAACTTGCAGTACCACGCTTACCTAAAAAGGTTTACAGTAAAATTTCACACTGTGAGCCGAAGCCCAATAGAAACAGACTATAAAACTATAAAGCAGGCAATGCAATCATATGCATACAGGCTCAACAATAGGAGCCAAAAGGTTTTTTTCAACCCAAAATCACAAGTTTTTCATCAGGCTAACACGAGCCTCAAAACGAATTTAATTCATAAAATTTCACATTTTCATCCTCAAAACCATGCATATTATATAGTGGGAGCTAGCTCAACCACAGAGCCAAAAATGTTTTACATCATAAAATTTCAAGTTTTCCCACCAAACTCCTAAAAGCCTCCGAAATGATTTTTCATCCACAAAATCGAGCATTTATACAATGCAAAATAACATTTTACAGTTAAAGAAAAGTAGTAATCAAAACGTTATTTTCTACCCGGATCGCACACCGAGAAAAGAGAAGATATTTTTCACTCAAAACACACACAGCCGAGGAAAATAAAACAATATGCTCCACTCGGGCCACACAGCCGACGAGAATAATAAAATGATACTTTCCACTCAGATCACACACCGAGAAAAATAATACAGTAAAATGATTCCTATGTACCGACCCTGTCACAAAAGATAGAGGTAACAACTATAGACTCCTACCCCTTTACCTAATCCCTACACATCATAAGACCGGTTAGGTAAATGCAAGTTCTATACGAAACCATCACAACGTAACTGCTCAATTTACGAGCCTGAAACTTGAGGGTACAGAGCACCCAACTGCTTAATTTACGGGAACTAACCCAAAGGTACAAAGCACCAAGGACAACGCACGTTTTCAGACTTCCATCAATGGCAACTCGTGCCACATACCCGCTATCCCGGTACATCTAGAGAATCATATCAAAAATCGAACTGTAGCTCAACTACGAAAATATTTTCACAAAATACATGAAACA
>JAULJZ010047120.1:0-36507 GCA_032270985.1 Heliamphora pulchella
GATATGCCTTAATCATGACGAGGTTCCGACTTTAGGATTTACGGTTGCATAAATGATTTTTACTTATGAGACAAATACAAAGTTTTGATTTTGCATAATGGTTTATTTATTTATTTATTTATTATTTTTATTTTTAGCAATTTTTTATTGTTTAATCTAATTATCGTATTTAATTTTTGAACTTCTCACCTTGAGACGAGTTAAAAAAATTTACTTTTTAAATTTTTATGTTACTTACATTTATATTTAATGATTTTTAGGAAAATCTAATTAAGAAAATTTACTTTTAATTTTTTTTATTGAAGCAAGAAAGAAAAATAAAAAAAGAAATCTGACAAAAAATTTTAAAAAAAGAATTTAAAATTAACAAAAGAGACACTTCAGAAAATACTATATTTACTTCAAAATTTTAAAAGTGGAGAAATGCGAATCTCATTTTTTTTTCTAATGCATTGGAACAGTAGATCATAAACAATAGTGCTCCTTCGTTTAATGATGTGAGCGATTTCTTTTTTACCTTTTTTGTCTCACTTGCGATATTGCGTTAGATTCAGCATTGATTCTGTGTTCTTGTAGTGACTTGGTACGTTTTTATTTTGGGTAGTTATTTTCAGCATAATTAAATTAATAAAAATAAATTTTTTAATGATGAATTGTGCACGTTGTACGCGGTTGACGTGTGTGAGAACTCGAGATATTAATTGGTGATTAATTCTGTAATGGCCAAAAATTTTAATGTGATTTAAATTAAAAAATTTAATTAATTAAAAATTAGAAACAAGATGGAATTAAAATAAAATAAATATATAAAATTATCAATATATATGTATTAGTGTGTTAAAAAAAAAGGAAATAGCCTTGAAGGCTTTACAATATTCAAAGAAAAAAAAATACATTACATCTCAGCTGAGATGCTTCAGAGAAAAAAAAAAAACAGAGAGGAGAAAAAGAGAAAGAGGAGAAAACGGAGTGCGCGAAAGCGCGAAGCGTGCTTCGCACGACCACCCCGCCACGGCGCCTCCTTCGCCCCACCTCCGCGACCGCCGACGCCGCTTTCCCTATCCATTCCCGCTGTCGACTACACTCCATGCCCAAAACCGCCGGCGCCTATCCTTTCTTCTCTTCTAGTGGTTTCTTTTTCTGCTTCCATGGAACATGCAAGGCCTGAACCCTCACCATTTCTCAGAAATCGATCAAGCGGCCATCAAAATTGGAAGTGATAGAGTGAGATTTAAGCCACCTCAAATCAAGAGTCGAAACCCACTGGTGGTCGAACCTAGGGTTTTTGGAGTTTGGCGCAAATTCGACGTTTTGAGGTTCCGAAAGGTAGGATATAGACTAATTTTGATGCTTTGATATGATTTGTGGTTGTTTTGAGTTTCTACTTACATAAACCCTCAAGATTTGAGAAATAATTTAAAATTTCAATTAAGTTATGAATGTATGAAAGAAGCAATCACTTTGATGTCCTGGTTGAAGGATCTTGCGTTCTAACCTCGTTTCTTATAGTACCGATTTGCCGCATTATTGTGGGTTATCATTATTGTACTGACAATTGATACAAAAGGAATTACATATAAATTAGGGTATAAGAATATCACGTTGTTATATTGTCATGCATGTTATACATTCTGAATTTAGTTCTACCGTTTCTTTGGTCATGTGAACTGCAATTCATTACTCTCTCTGTTCGTATCTGTAAAACCTTAATAAATCCTGCACTTGGCTCACCGAAATAGGTATTAATATTCCATTTTTCAAATATCAGTTAGACATCCACATAATCTATTTGAATCAATACATTACAGCTATAAAGAAAATTGATAATCTGTTTGCATAGATAATTTGTACTGTTCCTATTTTTGTCAAAGACTTGATCGGGAAAGATTGAAAACCATGGAAAAAGAGCATGGGCGATGGTATAATGGGGAATCTGATTCCCTATTAGTAGAAGGTCCAACTTGAGTGCTTCCCCAATTACTTGGCTTTGAATACATCTATATGGCTTCCCTTGTCAAGTCTTTGTAAAAACTGTATCATTCCTCAAAATTGGAGCAATGTGTTTTCCTAGAATCAACATGTCTCATCAAAATGTATTTGTACTGAACAAAATGATATACAACTAGCTCACTCAGTCATATGCAATGATTGATGACACATTTGGATCAAGTCTCAAAAGCTCACTATGGACACACTTTTAGGTCAAGTCTCAAAACTTTGTGCAATGAGATTATAGATTCAACTCTTTTAGGTAGAAATATCAGTTGTTTCCAATGGCTAGTACTGCATGTCTATAAAAGACAGGACCATCAACGAAGCAAGGGGTCCAACACCACAACACCACATCAACAGATTGTGTCAAGATTTAACTTACACTTATCATTTCATTCCAACAAATTTACTTCATGTTTCTTTCAATTCTCAACTATTACCATTGTACTCTTTTTCATTGCATTTCAATTCAAGTTCAATTTACGTTCAATTTGCTCTCGCAATTTCATTTCATTAGATACATAGGAAGTTTGAAACCCATCCACGAAGGCAAAAGATGAAGCAGTGGTTTCTTTTCCAAGTTAAATACACAGCTTGAGGAAATTTGATTTTGAGTCTACTTATATGATTGGGTAATGGGGCTGTTCTTCCATTACTTGAGTTGATCCATTTACAATTTTAGCTTTTGATATTTCCCACCATTTGAAGCTAATTAGTTTGCTGATTTCTATTGTATGATGCATTTGGATCATGGATTCCTCATTTGAAAAGGGAAATGAAAAGGAAATAGAATTATTTAGGGTTTTTTCTTTTTGAAAACTAACAGAAAATAGATTTTTGGGAAGCCTGGGAAATGGGAGATTTCACTCCATGCCCTTTTGAAAATAGAAGCTATAATAATATAATAATCGTACTGCCATACGCAAGCCTGGGAAATGCCTAATCGCTGAATCCCTGAATGGCCTCATGAACACCAACATAGTCAGGCATCCACAACCGCTGGTCGATTTTGTGTTTTCTCTCCATAAAATACTTACTATGTTGATAGCTTCACTGTTGTTTTTCTGTTTTTTGTTCTTTGTTTTTCATCATCTCATCCCATCATGGCTTTAGGAAATGATTGAAGGTTGAGTGTTTAAGTACCCATTTTATGAAAATCTCTGAGAGCACTGTTAAGTTCCAAGGTGTTTAATTACTTTTTCCTTCTTATATAATTCAGTTATGTATATTTCAGTGTTGGTCATGGTATCATTCATTTTATGTATTTGAGATGTTGATCTTAAATTCTTGCTTAAATCATTCTTATGAATTTTTTGTTTTTGTCATTGCAGCAATGGCACCAAAAAAGAAAAATAGGGGCAAGCAATTTAGGTGGTCAAAACTTATATGCAGAGTTTATTACTTGAGATACTTTATGATGGGGCTCTTAAAGGAAATAAGCCATCCAACACTTTTAAACCTGTTCTTAAAGGAAATAAGCCATCCAACACTTTTAAACCTGGTTCATTCACTTGAGTAGCCCAAACAACTAGTGAAAAATTTGGAGTTGAATGCCAACCTAACCACGTGGAGAATTGTCTTAAAACTGTCAAAAGCATGTGGAGTACCATTACAGAACTCCGTTTTAGAAAAAAGTGGATTTGGATGGGATGAAAGTTTGAAAATGATTACTTGTGATAGGAAAGTGTATGACGAAGAAGTTGCGGTATGAATCTTATTTTTATCATTTTGTTGGTTTAAAATTATTCATGAACTCTTTTTAACTATTTGTACTTTATTTTTTGTTTTCTTTTTAAATAGGCACATCCTGATCGTGAGCAGTACTTGAACAACAAAATTGAAATGTATGCCGGCATGTCTTTGGTTGTTGGCAAAGACATGGCAACAGGCACTTTTGCAAAGTCTAGACTTTGTTGGCATAGGGGAAGAGAAATTTGCTGAATGGGGCTCAACTGATTTTGGTGTAGCATTTGAGGAACAATCAAAAGGCAAACAAATTGGTTCTTCAAGTGAAACTTTATCTCAAGGAAGGTCTCACAAAAAAAAGGAGTCGCGATTATGATGATAGTTATGACAAGGTGTCTGATCAACTTGGAGAAGTTGCTTCAGCAATCAAAAAAATTACCGAGGATTGACTTAATATGAATGAGCTTTATGAAGAACTTATGAAGACAGAAGGGTTTGACGAGCTGATGCTTGCATTGGCTTTTGACTATTTGATTGAAAATGAAAAGTTAGCAAAGGCATTCATGATCAAGAGCGCTAAATTCCGAAGAGTGTGGTCAGAGAGCTTGAAATTAATGCTTTAAACTTGTACTAGGAAATGAACTAACACATCATTACTTTTGAATCACGTTTGCACGTTGAACTTGGATTTGAATTTGTTTTGAATATGGAATTTTGAGTAGTATGTTGGTGAAATGTTGATTGGATGCTATTTTCACATTACACGAATCCATGTTTGGAAGTGGAACTTGAACTTGAATTTGTTTTGGATATGGAATTTTGGATGGTACGTTGACGAAATGTTAATGCGGATGCTATTTTTATATTTAACGGGGTGGTTGACTATGATAACGAGTTAATTTCTTGGGATAATCAAAGGTGAAAAGGTGTTAATAATTGTCATTATCCGTTGAGGCCGGGCATGATGTGAATGTTATTTTTATTTTGGGTAAATTACACTGTCCTTCTCTCTGATTTTTGATAAAAATATAAATCTCTTCTGTGATTTATGTAATGTTATTAATTCTTTTTCAAGTTTAATTTTCGCATCAATTCGTTCATTACGTAGAACTCGTCGAGTTTGGTTAGCATGTGAAATTTCAAATTCATCCGATGCCGGTAGCTAAGTGATTGAGCAACATTTGTTTAACAATGTTTTTTTAAATTATAATTTTTATTTATTTATTTATAAAATAATATTATGAGATCTTATTTAATCATTTAGTTACAGATATTGGATGAATTTGAATTTTTACATACTTAAACAAACTCGAAAAACATGCTAAACAAGGCACAGGTGAATGGAAATTTAACAGTTGGACTAATTTAATGCAAAAATTAAATATGAGGAAAGATTAATAATATTTTAAAAATTACATGGGAGATTTCTGTTTTTGTAAAAAATCATAGGGCAGGTCAATGTAATTTACCTTTTTATTTTTATTTTTAGTAATTTTGATTTTTTTATATATTGTCTTACTTAATAGGATGATGGGAGTGGGATGGAGGTTGGATTGTTCAATTATTAAGGTTTAGGAACTATATGAGTTACGAAATATTAATAATTTTTTATAAAGTCCAAATAACATAAATTATTTTTTGAAAAATATTTCATATTACAACCAAACACTAAAAAAATAAGTCGTTTTTCAAAAACTATTAGAAAAATATTTTCAATCCAAACAAACAGGGCCTTAGAATCAAAAAATTCTCATAACCAATAACTTCCTCTAGAAATTACATTTTGCGGCCAATACACGTTAACTTACTAGGAATTATTTTTCTTGTGTGTAAGTGGTTTTATTAACTTACTATACAAGTTATTTTTTTTATTTCCTTTTTCGAGTCACAGTTTTCCTTCCTAAGGCTTCAATATTACGATCCACTACAGTTCTGCACAGCCTTAAAAAGGTCATAAAACTCGTATATATAATGGAAATCATTTAATTAAAACTCGTATATGTTAAAAAACATTTAGAAAAGTTTTTTTTTTTTTTTACTTTCTCAATAACAAATACTTGGAAAAAGTTATATTGTAACATAACAAGTTAATGAATAATAGTCAAAAAGATTAATTACCAATAATAAGCCTCGTTTGGCAATTATTTTAAATTGGCTTAAAGTTAGGTTTTTACTTTTTTGCTTAAAGTATAAAAAACTAAAAAGTCTCATTTTCGAAGTCAAAGGCTTTTAGCCTTTTTTGCTTGTTACATATATATTTTTTTTATTTTTTTTAAAAATATTATAACTTTTATTATACACATCTATTTTTTTTTTATAAAATTATATTTTTATAATTTACTTGTCAAAATCTATGAAATAAGATCTATATTGAATATAAAATTATTTAACAATAAATTTTTAAAAATTATAACAATTTTAAGTAATATTTTTTGCCTTTTGACTTAAGACTACTTTAAACTTTGAGCTTAAAATCAGTCCATTCCTCTCCCAAACAAATTTTTGGCTTTTTGGGCTTGCACTAGCTTTAATCAAAAAGCCTAGTTTAAAGTCAAGTTGCCAAATGAGGCCTAAAGATTATTACAGAAGGGTTTTTTTTTTAAAACATAATTTTTAATAATAGGGGAACCTTTTATTATTTCCTCCAGCAAAATAGAAACCATTGCTTAGTAGAACTAAACTTTTACTGCATAACTATATGTAGTTCAATCATATTATTAAAGAACAATCAAAGTGATCAATTCAAAAAACAAATGATACCTAAATTCAAATTATTAAAAGCAAATATTAAAGAATAATAATCAAAGTGATCAATTCAAAAAACAAGTGATCAATTCAAAAAACAAATGATGCATAAATTCAAATTATTAAAAGCAAATATTAAAGAATAATAATCAAAGTGATCAATTCAAAAAACAAATGATGCATAAATTCAAATTATTAAATGCAATCACATCTTCAGACGTAATAAACAAAACAATCCCCGTTTGGGTAATTTTGCTTATTTGTTTATTAGCTTATAAGCAAAAAAATAAACCACGTTGTTTGAGTAATTAAATAAGCTAAAAATAAAAAAATAAGCAAATAAGCAAATAAACTCGTTTAGGTAGCTAAATAAGCAAATAAACTGACTTATAAGTCAATAAGTAAATAAGTTACAAGCCACCCAAACGAAATAGTTTAAATAAAATTTGACTTATTTACTAATAAATAAATAAATAAACTAATAAGTAAATAAGCAAGTTCACCCAAACAGGTATAATATAGAAATCAAAAGGATGTTTTAACTCCGAAAGATATCTCTTCATCTCTGACCGTGGGGATGGCAATAATAAAGGACAGTTTGTAGAGAGAATTACGCTTTAAGCTATATTTTTTATTTAAAATTATTTTAAGTTAAATAAGTAAAAAATTCATTTTTAAAAAGTTAAAAATTTTGGCTTAAAATTCCTTTAAGCCAAAAGGCAAAAAAGGAAAAAGGTATAAGTTAGAAAGAAGATATTATAATTTTTTTATTTTTTTTACATAATTTTATAATCAATATAAATCTTGTTTGATAGGTTTTGACGAGTAGATTTTAAAAATATAAATTTTATAAAAAATAGATGTGTAAAATTATGATATTTATAAAAAATATATAAAAGTATTTTATGTAAAAAAAAAACCTAAAAGCCAATAAGCAAAAAGGAAAAAAAGTTGAGGTTAAAAAACGATGGTTAAATGACTTTTTGGTTTTAAACAAGAAAATAAAAAATCTAACCTAAAAATCGAGCTACCAAATGAGACCTTAAACATAAAGGCTTAACATAACACAGATTTTAACGGGATCAAAATCGAAACAAAAAATTAACATAAAAACTAATATTCAACAAATCAAACGCATTCTTGTTTATATGTGGGGCTTTAGATTGTTAAAATAAAAATTTCAATAATTTTATTTTAAAAAGTATTATATTCAAGATATTTAGAAATAATAGAGCATAGAAATAATATAAAGTAAAAAAGATGAGTGAGATTGTGAGATATATACTCACTACTCTTAGGATAATATTCTTTTTCACTTGAATGCTCGATTTTAAGATACAATCTAAATGCTCACAAGATTTTATCGTCATGTGTTCATGTCCACCGAAAAGATATAAACGAGTCACATACTGAGTTGCTTATAAAATAATACAATGGTAGATTATCTCTCATTTAAAAACTCAAGTTTCGTTTGTTTGGAAAATGTTTTTTGAAAACTATTTTTCATGTTTTTTGAAAACTATTTTTCATGTTTTCATTTTTTATGGTGAAAAATATTTTTTATCTTTACCATCAGGGGTCAAGGGGTTCGGGGGTTTGGGGGTCCTAGGGTCTAGGTGTCGCAAGGTTAGGCGGTCCTAAGGTCCCGAGGGCATAGGGGTTGCCAGGTCCAGGGATTAAAAGGTCCGTGGGTTTTAGGGTCCTAAGGATCTCAAGGTCCTGAGGTCCTAGGGTCTCAAGGTCCAAGGGGTCCGGGGTCATAAGATCCCGAGGTCTCAAGAGTCCTGGATCCTAGGATTTTTGGGATCCGAGGGCTTAGAGGCTTGGGAATCCAATGGTCTGAGGTCTCAGAGTTTCGAGGGTCCAAGGGTCTAGGGTCCTAGGATCCTAAGGTTCTAAGGGTCTGGGGATCTTGAGGGTTTGGGATCCCTGTGGTTTAGGGTATGGAGGCCCTTGAGGTCTGGGGGTGCCAGGGGTCTAGGGTCTTGGAGGTCCTTAGGGTCTCGAAAGTTCGGGGTCCTAGCGGTCCGGGGGTCTAGAGTCCCAAGATCTTAGTGGTTCAAGGTCCCGTAGGCCTGGGGTCTCAGAGTGCTAGGGGTTTGGGGTCCAGAGATCTTGGGGGGATGGGGTCCTAGAGTTTCAGGGGTTTCGAGTTTCCAGGGTTCCGGTGGTTCTAGGGTCCCGATGGTCTCAGGGTCCTGATGGTCCCGAGTCCCAAGGTGTTAGGGGTGTGAGGGTTCTAGGTTCTCGAGGTTTCGAGGGTCTAGGGGTTCGGAGGTTCCAGGTTCCCAGGAGTCTAGGGATTTGGGGGTTCAAGTGTCTGGGGCTCTGTGGTGTGGGAGTTCGGAGGCCTGGGGATCCAGGCGTTTGGAGGTTTGGGGTCTGAGGTCCAGAGGTCACTATCACCATCGCTGCCATTGCCACCAATTTTAACACTACTACAACTATTAGTTCCATCATTTTCAAAATTTCAACCAAATACATAAGAAATATGTTTTAGAAAATATTTTCTTGAAAATATTTCTCGCCGTTGCCACCTAATGAAAATGTTTTGTTAATAAAAATATTTTTCGTCGAAACAAACGGAGTCTCAATATCTCTTCAATCTTCTCAATATTTTTGAATTTTGTCTTCTCAAGACATAGTCTACTAAGTCTTTTTATATATTCGTAGAATAACTACTATTACATTGATACCACTAAATAATTAAATTTGTAAGGAAATAATACTAATAATAACAAACATAATTTGTTTACATAGTTGTAATAATATTAAATAAATTATTAATAATATAATTATGTTGTAACGGCTAATATTAGGAATAGGCTACTAGTAACCACCTATTTAATTTGCAATGAATAATAATAATTACAAAAATATCTTTTATTTAAAAATTTAATTATTCATAGCAATAAACAAAAATAGAAATAATATTTTATTTTTAATAAAATTACCAACAAAAACCGTCAACATTACATTGCACACTGTTGGATCCTCTCTATCACTATCCAATAAAAACTCTACAACTCGGTTTCAATATATTATTGGAAACTTATTAAGTACTCCGATAGTACCCATTAGGTATTATTTATGTGATACTCTCGAGAAACAAAAAAAATTGATACACCAAGACTTCATTTGTTTCGATGTAAAGTATTTTTATTGAAAAAATATTGAAAATAATTGTATTGGTGGATGTGATAGTACTAGAATTGGTGACAGTAGAAGCAATGCCGGTGGCAGTGGTGGTGGTGACCTTTGGCTCTGGACCTCAGCCCTCGACCCCCGAGCCCTAGACCCTGGAACTCGAACCTCTCAGGCTTGGAAACCCGGGCCCCAACCCCCGGGTCTCGGAACCCAAGACCCGACCCCCAAATGCTAGACCCCGAATCTCAAGCCCTGAACCCAGAACCCAGGCATTGACCCCCGGGTGTAGGACCCTGGCCCCGACCCTAGGGTTGGGACCCGGGGTCTCGACTCTTGAGCCCGACCCGAATCTAAGCCCCAACCCTTGGGACTCAACTCCTAGGCCCCGAACCCTAGGTCGTCCCGACCCTCGAGCCCAGAATCTTAGGCTCCGACCCCCGAGGCTCGGATACCAAACCTAGGGTCCTAACCCCTGGGCCCGGGAACCCAAGACTCGGGTCCAGGCCCCTGGACCTCGGACCTCGGGCCTCGAACCCCCGAACCCTTAACGGCGATCCCCCTCCCCGAGCCCCTGACACCACTACTCTCGACACCATTAGCATTCCCACCGTAAATTGGCTTGCGCCTTTTTTTTCTTCTTATAAATCATTTTTTGTCTTTTGATATAAAATATTTTTTTGAAAAAATATTTTACGTTAATTTTATCATATCAAACACTCAAAAATAAGTAAATACTATTTGAAAATATCTTACGTTGAAATAAACGAAGCTTAATTGGATTACTTTTTATCTCTCACCTACTCAATAAATGTGGCTTCTCTAAGACTATGTACTCCAAATTGTTTGGCCAATGAATCATTTCTCTTTTATTTTACTTCTACTTCTATCTTTCTTTCTCTCTCATTATCTCTTTTTTGTTAAAATGAATTTCTTGAGCTAGGAAATCCCTCCTTTTTTTTTAACAGAAGACAAAAAAATATTGGTTAACTTGTTCATATGTATAATAGTAGCAAATCTCAAGAGGTTGGTTTGGTGGTTAAAATATGAGATTTGAGGATTTTTTTTCTTTTAAAGTCTCAAGTTTGAACTTTTATAAGTGTTATCAACTTTTTGAGACTAGTCGATACGAAATTGCTTTAAATTTAATTAGGCCCCCGCCAGTGAAATGTGGAATTGGTTTTAATTACCAAACTCTAAAGTGTTTTCAATAATAAAAAATTTCGATCCTAGATCCATAAATTTCTTCCCACTTGTCAACCAATCAAAAATTTCAAAACTGTTACTTGCAAGTTTGAGCAAAAACCAATGGATAGTAAAGAAGAAAAGCCATTTATTTCCCACCAAAACGTGGAACCAAAATTTTGCTTGTAAGAAAAGGCTAGATGTTTTGACCATCCAATTTTACAGACTTTTTTTTATCTTTATCTCTATCTTGTCTGTGATTGATTTTAACTTCATTTTTTTTTCAATATAAACCCAAACGTCCATTGTTTTATAAATAATCAAAAAATGAAAAAGACAAGGATTTAATTAAAAATTAAAAGGAGTTTAGATAAGACAAGAAAGTCAATTAAAATTTTAGTTTTATTTCAAATGGACATAGTTTTTTGGTTTATCTCATGAGAATTCAAAAAAATAAATAAACCAAACCAAACTAAAAGCAAAACAAATTAAGCCTTTGTCCCAATTAATTGGAGCCGACCATATAAATCTTTTTACGTCATTCTACTCTGTTAAGAGTTATATCTTTAGTTAGTTTTAATATGTTCATATATATATATATATATATATATATATATATATATATTAATACGACATCACATGTCAATTTAAGTCTACCATTCTCCCTAGTGTTTTTATTTTTCATGATCTTATCGCTTTTTTTATAACTGCATTAATTGGTTTATGTTATATATATCTAAACCACGATAATTTTCTTAACTTGTTTTCAATTGGTACAACTCCTACTATACCACGAATATTTTTATTCATAATTTTATCTTTTTTAATCTTACCACACATTTATCTTAATATTCTCATTTCTGCGTCAATTATCTTATTTATGCGATCTTTTCTTAGCAACTTAATATTCAGTTCCATATAAAATCACTGATTTAATAGCTATTTTATAATTTTTTTTCTAATTTTATAAGTATTCTTTGATTACATAAAACTTCGAAGGGACTCTTCTACTTGTAGGTACCCATTTTTTAAAAAATAGAATAACTTTTAAGCCTTTTCCTCTGCGCATTCAAGTACCAATACAAAAAACAAAATTACAGTTTTTTACATAAGCTGATTGTGTAAGAAAAAAATAGACATGTCTAAACATATCAGAAATAAAAATTACGTACCTTGAACTATATTGTTTAGGTACTCGAAAAGATCTACACTGTTAGAGAGATTTTCTAACCTATGACCTTATCTTGATGAAATCATTGATGAAACACATCCATTTTCCTTAAGACTACGTTAGGGACAACTCATTATTTATGGAGAACATATTTCCTCCATCAAGTAACAATACTTGCTTTTATTCCCAATAGGCACACCAATTCGTGAATATATGTGATTATTCACCAATAATCTTTTAATTAATGAGTATTTTCTTTAACTATCACTTATTAAATAATTATAAATTATAAATAATTATAAATATCTATGTGGACCATACATAAACTTTTTCTAATGGAAAAACTTTTACATTCTCTCACTTGAACCAAATAGGACTTAATAATTTAATGAGTAATAATTACTGAATATGACCATTATGCTATCCATGTCATCTATGACAAAATACTCTCACTCAAATAAAGAATTCAACACATGAATTATGGCCGTTATATTAGTACAACAAGTATTCCTATGAGAGGTACATGGATATTGTTATCCCACATCTCTTCCAAGAGAGAAATTAAATACATAATGACTACCAAGTTTTATAAATATCACATGACCTTTATACTGAGTTGCTGACAATCTTTAGTCATAGAATTTATAATCATCAACCCAAAACTTTATACTCAATAAACACCTTTTATTACTCAATATTTTCTTCCATAATGAGATACTCCATGTCGATATACTTATTGATTGCCAATAGTTATGCTTGAAACTTTAACTTTTTTTCTTATTAAAATATGTGCCGACTTATTTTGTTACAATTTCTTCTCTTTCTGGTTTAAAAATAATTTTTAAAAACTAAAAAACTTATTTATGTGGGAAAGGGGTATCAGACTGACGGTCTGTTCAAGTTGAATGTAATAGTTGTTGTATCTAAATTTGCAATGAATAAGAATGGATTTTATTCTGCTTATATAGTTGAGTCCTCTTTATAGAATGGTAGATTACGACATGTTAATTATAATTCTCTGCGTATATTAATTAACAATAATTATCTGCCTAAATTTGATATTGATCTGAATCACAAATGTGAGATTTGTGTAGAGGAGAAATTAGTTAAGGCTACTTTCCATTCTGTTGAAAGGAAAACAGAACCTCTAGATTTAATTCACAGTGATATTTGTGATTTTAAATCAATTCAAATAAAAAATAATAAAAATTATTTTATTACTTTTATTGACGATAGCACTAGATACTGCTACATCTATTTGCTTAAAAATAAGGACGAACCTTTGAAAATATTTATACATTATAAGAATGAAATTGAAAATCAACCTGGAAAGAAGTTCAAAGCTCTAAGGAGCAATAGATGTGGTGAATATGAATAGCCTTTTGGTGAATTCTGTTCACAATATGACATAATTCATCAAACCACTACACCCTATTCTCCACAACAAAATGATGTTGTTGAATGAAAGAATAAAATATTAAAGGATATGATGAATGCTATGTTGATTAGTTCTGTACTATCTCAGAACTTGTGGGGGAAAACTGTTCCTTTAGCTAATTATATTCTTAATAAGATACTCTACAAAAAGACGAATAAGACACCTTATGAATTGTGAAAATGTCGAATGTGTACTTATAAATTCTTAAGAGTGTGGGGGTGTTTGGAAAAGATAGCAGTGCATACACCAAAGAGGTGAAAATTAGGACATAAAATTGTTGACTGTGTATTCATCAGTTATGCTAATAATAGTAGTGTTTATCTATTTCTGATTTATAAATCCAAAATCCAGATATGCATGTTAAAACTATTATTGAGTTAAGGAATGCAGTGTTCTTTGAACATGTATTTTTTGTAAATCTGGACAAGAGACAAGTTTTGTATACAGAACTTATGACACTACTCAAAGTAGTGATTATGATGATGTAACACCCCGACCCTTCACATGACAACGATATTGTCTGCTTTGAGCAAAGTCCTCACGATTTTGTTCTTCCCAGGGGGTCACCTATCCTTGCATTGCTCCCGCTCAAGCACGCTTAACTGCGGAGTTCTGTTAGGGTTTCTACCACCTGAAAAAAGGCATCGTTGAATGTAAGGGTCCAAGATTTTACTTTATAGCCTAGGAACTCCCTCTCCCTTTCCGATGTGGGATACCAGGATATCACAATCTACCCCCTTAGGACTGCACGTCCCCGTGTAGTAGCCTGCCAGCTCCGGTAGCCTGCCAGTCCTTAGCGACCCGTCCACTCAGTAGCCCGCCCACGTGTCACGCGAGATGGTAGGGGCCCACATTTAGAGGTGAGGAGAGTCGGCTCTGATACCATTTGTAACACCTCGACCCTTTACATGGCAACGATATTGTCCGCTTTGGGCAAAACCCTCACAGTTTTGTTCTTCCCAGGGGGTCACCCATCCTTGCATTGCTCCCGCTCAAGCACGCTTAATTGCGGAGTTCTGCTAGAATTTCTACCACCTGAGAAAAGGTCTCGTTGTCATGTGAATGGTCGGGGTGTTACAGATGATGACCAAGAAGAAGAGGACGAAGAACCTAGACATAGTAAACGGGCTAGAATATCTAAATCTTTTAGTCCAGATTTTTTAACATATTTGTTAGAAAATGAGCCTCGAACTTATAAGGAGGCGTTGTCCAATGCTGAAGTCCCTTTATGGAAAGAGGCTATGAATAATGAGATTGAATCTATCTTTCAGAATCATACATGGGAACTGGTGGATCTTTCACCCGGTTGTAAACTGCTTGGATATAAATGGATATTCAAGAGAAAGATAAAGGTGGGTGGATCAATTGATAAGTACAAAACAAGACTTGTGGTCAAAGAATATAGATAAAAAAGAAGGTATTGATTACTTTGACACATATTCACCAGTTACAAGAATAACGTCTATACGTATGCTAATTTCTATAGCTGCGTTATTTTATCTGGATATACATCAAATGGATGTGAAGACGACATTCTTGAATGGTGAATTGAATAAAGAGATTTACATGGAACAATCAAAAGGGTTTGTTGTTCTTGGACAAGAGAACAAAGTTTGTAAGCTCGTTAAATCTCTTTGTAGTTTAAAACAAGCGCCAAAGCAATGGCATGAGAAATTTGACTACACTATGATGTCAAATGGTTTTAAGACAAACGAATGTGACAAGTGTGTCTATCGTAAAAGCATAGACAAAGGGTATATCATTGTCTGTCTTTATGTTAATGCCATGCTCATCATAGGTACTGATGATGAAATGATCAAATCTACTAAGAAAATGTTGAACAAACAGTTTGACATGAAAGATTTGAGAGTGGTAGATGTTATTTTAAGAATGAAAATTTCTAGAACATCTGAAAGATGTGCTTTGTCTCAATCACATTATATTAAGAAAATACTTGATAAATTCTCTAAGGATGATGACCGTCCTGCAAAGACGCCGGTAGATGTAAATCTACATCTATCCAAAAATACGGGCAAAAGAATATCTCAATTGGAATATTCCAAGATTATTGGGAGTATAATGTACTTAATGAACTGCACACGACCGGATGTAGCATATGCAGTGAGTAAATTAAGTAGATACACAAATAACCTAGGGGCAGACCACTGAAAGGCTATAGATCGGGTTATTAGATATCTAAGATACACATGTAACTACAGATTGTGTTATACTAGATATCCAGTTGATCTGGAAGGTTATTATGATGCCAACTAGATATTTGATACAAAAGATTCAAAATCCATAAGTGGATATGTCTTCACTCTCAGAGGTGCAGCCGTGTCTTGAAAATCTTCTAAACAGACATGCGTCGCTAGGTCAACAATGAAAGCCGAGTTCATAGCTTTAGATAAAGCTATGCCATTTCTTAGAAGATATTCTAGTATGGTTTAAACCTGTGCCAACAATTTACATTCATTGTGATAGTCAATCTGCAATTGGAAGAGCACAAAATAATTTATATAATGGTAAGTCATAACATATACGTCGTAGACATAATACCATTAAACAACTGCTCTCAAGTGTAATTATATCCATTAAATACATAAGGTCAAAAGATAATATTACGGATCCGTTAAACAAAGGTTTGACCAGAGCATTAGTGAATTGTTTATCGAGGGAAATGGGACTAAAGTTTATTACTAAAGAAACACCTTAATGGCAACCCAACCTAATTGACTGGAGATCCCAAGATCAAATGTTCAATGGGATAACCAAATTATGTGTGACTCTAGGGGAATCACTAGGGAGATTAATTCCTATCCATTTCTATGATGAAATAGTGATGTCTGCAGCGTGTTTAAGGTTAAGCTATACTTTTAATGATTCTTATACCTTAGATATCCAAGTAGGGTATGGCAGAATACTTTTAATAAGAATTACCTATATGAGTGTGAACTGGGCCGGTTCTATGAGAATTGTTAAGACTAAATTCTCTAGAGTACTCGTGAATGACCAAAAGCATGTTCAGGGTCGAAATGAACATAACTGTGAGAAGCAAGCTGTGTTAGAAAGATTTAATGTGAACTTTATTATCTTGGCTTACACAAACGGCTGAACAGTTCAAGACATCATATTCACTGATTAGTTAGTAAGTTCGATAGTTTATCACAAGGGAAGGTTCAAAGCCAAAAGCTACATATCCTATGTAGAAATTTTCTTTTATTGAACTCTTTCTCTGTCTACATCTTGTTGCATTTATTTATTCGTCAAATTCCATTCATGTGGGGGATTGTTGGAAAATAAGTGGGTTTTGAACATTTTTTAATATGGTTTTAGCTAACTTTGAAGCTAAATATCTATGGATTGAATTAATCTTTTTTGATGATTTCAAGTTCTAATATATTTCTCTCCATGAGTAGTTTAATCATGGATTTTGTGGCGGTTAAAACCGTTGATGGGTAAATGAGAAATTAACTCCAAAAGTGTGCCATTGAAGTTGGCAAAAATTGGTAATTTTGGGCAATTCCACAATGCTTGGAAGATGAAAAGTTAAGGGGCATATAAGATTGAAGTTGCAATTTGGGTTTGGGCCTCAAGGGGTACCATGTTTTGTTGATAGGGGAGGACCTACCCAAGTGTGGGTTCGGGTTCAACTCAATCACACACACAACCCTTATCTTTTTGCAAAAAAATTATTTATTTAAATTTTTAAATTTGAAAAATTTTAATTTTTTAAAATCCAAATTAAGTTACTGTTTCTGTTACCGTTATCGTTTCTGACCCTTGGAATCATAAAATAACCATTGGATTCAATTTCAGTTCGCGTTTGTTGGCAGCCCAATTGCTAAATCAAACCGGTTCGTTTTGTGACTATTTGGGTCAGTTCGAACAGGCACCAGCTATGCTTATTTAAAGGCTGCTGCTATGCCATTTTGATTCATCAGATTCAATATGCTTTCTTCCCTTCCTTTGTTGCTTCTGCACCGTTCATGATTATGCAATTCTACATACTGCTTTACTCCCGAGAGAGAGATTCAGACATAGCTTTCTGATTCGCCGTGCCTTCTGATTGTTGTGTTGCTTCAAAAGGCTGCTGATCGTTGTATTTTGGGAAACATACGCTGCCAACTCGAAGCACCAAAGCGATGGCATTTTTGTCTTAAGGAAATCATGTTAAACACGAGCCTTGATCAATCTTTACTGTATAAGGTTCTTCAATTTCAATACTTATAGATTATGTTTTCTACTTTATGTACGTTCTAAAACAGTTTATTTACTGTCTCTGTTTTATTTCCAGTTTTTGTTTTAATTTTTTCTGTACATGCTATTAGTTTATTAAAACAGATTGTTTTCTGTTATTATTTTACTAATAGTGGTATGGGGAGGAGGAAAGTGTTGACATTAGTTAATGTAAAGCAATTTAATTTTGATTTTTTAATTTACTATTTCTCAACAACACCCAGTTCGTTCTCTTTCAGCTTAACCCAAGGGTTCGCAATCGGTTCACCAAAAAACTATACATCGATGTGTACGATTTGTTGTTGGATGTGGTGTTCTTGTCGATGGACAAGTTGGGATTTAGGGATGTGCAGCTCGTCAATGGTGGTTTTGGGGGTAGCGGTGGCCTTGACTTGGGCGGTGATAGTTTTATTATTTTATTGTTTTTATTATTTGATAACGGTAAAATAAAAATTTAATAACATAAATAAGAATAAAACTGTGAGTGTAATGTGATCCTAAGATAGAGTGAATTGGATATGTAAAATTTTCTTTCGAGATATTCAATTTAAAGCATGTAATTTATTTTTTCTTGATTTTATTCGGATAAGCAAATACTCAATCAAACATAAATATAAAGAGTTTGAAGGTTAGAGAAAATGAAATCGAGATTTTTACAAGGTTCGGCGCACCGGCCTACGTCCTTGTCCCAAGCAACCTACTTTGAGAATTTTCACTATTCCCTCCTTATAGGCGGGGATGTCTCTCTCCATCACAAAGTGAAGAAGTCTTTACACCAAGAGCATTCGAGCTCTTAAACCCAAGTAAATTTCCTCACTTGAGCAAGGTTACTACCAAGCCTTAACAATAATTTGATGAAGAACGTGTAAACGAGTAGGATCTTTTAATGAGTAAGTGAGTACAACACTATAGCACACAATTCACTCTCAAGAAATATATCAAATGAAACTCAAGGAGATTTTCTAAGTGTTTCTCTCAAGTATGAACAAATGTAAGAGATTTGAATGCACAAGAATGAGTAATAAAAGAGTATGATATTAGAGAACTTCTTTGTGACTTTAAGTTCTGATAATGGAGTCTTTTTATAGCAAAAAATTCGAGCTACCCATTGAGGGTAAAAAGATGATTTAACATTTCAAGTCAAATTAGCCATTATAAAGTCATATTTGACTTTCAGGATAATTCAGTCTACTGAGCTGGCTTGGTCAGTCGACTGAGGTGCCAATTTAAAGCAACTCTAAAATTCTAGTAGCTTCTCAGTCACCTGAGGCTAAATTCCAGTTGCCTAAACCTAAAAAGGTTCCATTCAGTCGACTGACTTCATTGTCTCAGTCGACTGAACCTTTAAGGTTCAGTAAATCATTTTTCAGTAGATTTCCAGTCGACTGATCTTAGTGATCCAGTCGACTAAACCTTATTGGTTCAATTTTTCATTCCTTTTAGTTGACTGAATTTATCCGAAGTTGAGTGAAATCAAGATCTTTATGAATTTTGGTATCTTCAAGTCATAAGATAAACTTATTGAAATGTTTTTCAATTTAGACTCAAGTTTGGTTACATTCCAAATGACTTTTGATAAAATGTTCTTTATTTTAAAATCAACTTTGGTTGCTATAAAAACATTTTATCTTTTTGAAAAAATGATATACATGAGTCCTATATTCCAATTTTTGGTTTCCTATGAGCTTTAAAAGATTTCATCATGAGATTTGTGGACTTACATGGATCCTAACTTTGATACATATTAGAATCTAAACTAAGTTTTCAATCCTTCATCTTTTGCATTGTTCTAAAACTTGTTGCTAACATATTTGACTTGAATTTACTTCATAGCTTCCACTTTATATCTTTAATTGCGCTAAACATGTATTTACTGTAAATGATCTCAATTTGCACAGTTAGATATTTAGATTTGTTATCATCAAAACGGTCGTTGAAACCTTATTAGGCCAACAATCTCTCCTTTTTTTATGATGACAAAACAATGAGTAAAATAATGTAGAAAAGCTATATATTGCTCCCCCTCACAATAAGCATGAATGAATAAGTATGTTTGGGAGTTTTAATAGCTCCCTCTCATAATATGTATAGTTGCATGTTATCGTGGAATAGTGTATTTTGAAAACTTAACATTTTTGATTTTATCTTTAAGAGCAATGTAAGCAATTCATATTCAAAATACCATTTACATTTATCCATTCAATATCTAAAAATGATGAGACATGTTTGAACATCTAAAACACACACACACACACACACATATATATATATATATATATTCAAAAAGTTGCATTCAAGGTTTGAACATCCAAAACATGCATATATAAATCCAAAAAGTTAATACATTCACTTGACCAAAACTTAATTTAAAATTTTTTTTAAGCATACTAAGCACACTATTTTGCCTTCTCCCCCTTTTTATCATGATCAAAAAGCCAGAGAGCCGGAGGAGTCATCGTCATCGGGATCCTCGGTATCGACGGCCTCATCATCACCTCCAGTTGTTGTAGACATCCCAATTTGATCCCGTCCAATCTTAAGTGAATCCAATGATGAAAACAGTTAGAATGGTGCCTCAGTACGATCCTCGAGAAATGATCAAAGCTCGGTATTTGAACCCAATCATCAAAACCTTCAAACCAATGAATTCTTTTTTTGAACCACAACTCCAAAATGGTGACCGCCAATAGAACTTCTTGCAAACCCTAACCCAAAGTGGCGACCGCCACCTCCAACCTGGTGACTGCCAACTTGCATTGTGGCGACCGTCAATAGAAGCTCTTAGAATCTTTCCAAATATGGCGACCGCCAACTCTTGACCTGGCGACCGCCAACTTCAAATGGCCTGACGCGTCCTAAAACGTTTCAGCATCTTATTGGTTGAAGAATTTTATAAATACCGTACCCCAGCGTACGTTTTCAACAAAAAAAATTTAGAGAGAAGTTTAGAGAGAGAAGCTCTGCCGAGTCACCGAGTAATCCTGAGTTTCGACGCCGAAACCTTATCGAAATACCGAGTGCTGAACCTCCGACGCCAACATTGAAACCCTAACTTGGATCTTGAGGATTGGATCATTGGCACCATTCCCTGACTTGAGGATTTCTAAGCAATTCAGGTACTTTGTTTGGATCCCCGGTCCTTCTAACTCCACTTCCTATCTCTTTAGAGTGACCGGGTTAATTTGATTGTTTAATTATATATATATTGCTTATGTAATTGTTTTATTCATTAGGTCTCATTTAGCATATAAGTAATGTACTTATTTTGACTAAATTAATTAAAGTCATGTTATAATTCTAATTTTATTTATTTAGTTTGTTTACTTTTTGTTGTACATTCACACATAGTATATTATTTTTCTTCATTATCACATCAATTAGTGCTAATATCTTTGACAATTACAACTTGTAATATTGTTAATTATTATTATCAATACACTAATATTCATGTGAATGTAGTTGTCAATACTACATTCACATTTTCTAATTATTGTCTAGTTATTTATTTTTTATTTTTTATTTCTTTTCTTTTCTTTTCTTTTCTTTTAGTATTAGTCTAATAATCCTTTAATAGCATTTCATTTTATTTTATTTTCATATTGTTAGCTTTGTTTTCTTTTTTTTTTTGTTCTTTTCTTTTTCTTTTTAATGATAGCATTATTTTCTTTTATTTTATTAAATCCAGAAAATCATAAAAAAGTTTTTTAAGTTAGATTTCATCTTTAAGTGTAATTTTCTTCTCTTTTGTTTTCTTATCTTCTTTTGTTTCCTTTAAAATATAAAATATAAATAGTTAAATTTTTCTTTGTTAGTATAGCATTTTATAAATTCTTTTCATTTTAGCATAGTTTCCTTTTGTAAACTTTTCTTTTTAATATAAGATTTTTATACATCTTTTGTTTAGTATTTTTTTTATTATTATTAAATATTCATCATGTTAATACTAATTTATTTTGTTTTGATAATGCATGCTTTTTATTTACTTTGAACTTGTGTTTGCTGTTAGTAATTCATGTTTAAGTAATTTTAGAAGACTTTTAGCATATTTTTGTTCTTTCATTTGAACTATGCTAGTTTTGGTTATTTTAATAATGTTGCATGTGAATTTGCTCTATGAATTTTTTAATTAGAAATTGCATGTCATAGAATTTAGGATTTTCTTTCTTATTTGCTTTTGGTTTGGAGTTCTATATACATATATTATGTATTTTCTATATTTGATTTTAGATGTTCTCTTTTTGTCTTCACTTTCTTTATTTGCATGCATTTGAGAAATCCTATTAAAGAACCAATGATGATTAGTAGATGCTAATCTTATGGTTGGACGAACGGGGTGCCTAACTCCTTCCCCAATTCGTATTTTAGCCCCCGAACCCTCTTTCTCTAGTTAAACGTTTTAAAGATCAGAAGCCATTTTTGTTTTTTTTTTTATTTTTCTTAAAAATCAAGTGGCGACTTTATTTTTAATAAAAATGGGTTTTCAAAATTTGGCTTTCAAGGTGTTAAAATATTTTCTAAACATCATTTGAATTTTTTTATTTTTGAACATTTTCAAAACTCCAAAGTCTCAGCGCCACAATATTTTCTGACGACTTTACTGGAAACTAGTTTATAAAATCAAAGAAGAGGGCAAGACTTAAAAAACATCATTGGTTCTTAATATGTATTTTTCATTTACATTATCATATGCATATGCATTGTTCTTCAATCCCCTTACCTGGTCAACCCGATGCTCCGATCGTTTATCCGTTTCGAGAATTGTTGGAAAGACGGGCAACCCTTACTAACTGTACGCTATCATAGGTACAGTAAAAGAGTTCGGGCGTATCATTTAACCATGTCCTGCACCACTCCAGGTATGGGAGGTATATACCCGACTCTATTCAGAAGGTATCTTGTTTGATTGACCAAAATTGACCTTTTGCATATTGTAGCTTAGAACCCTCAATTAGGTGCTGCTAACCCTAGTAGGATTATATGTTTTGTTAATTGTATATTTTGACTGCGTTTGTTAGGATTGTTTGTTTGGTTTAGGCTAGTTCCTTTTTCGGACTCAACTTGAATTTTCTGTTATCCCTTGCTGTTTAGGTTAGTTTCGCCTTCGGGTGATGTTTGGTTTTCACGCCATTGTTTTCTTCTTGGGGTTATGCCCGTGTTTTGTTTTGAAGTCTCTGGGATAGTTTTTTTCTCTTTCAAGTTCTTCTCGGGTTGTTAGATTCTCCCTTGTTGTTGTGTTAGGCTCACTTCCTTCGAACCTTTGTTATACTTGTGTGAGTAGTTCTGTTTTCCTACCATTATGCTGCTCGTTTTTCTCTAGAATCCTAGATCAAACCGGTCTCTTGAGGGTTAGAACTGCCTTTTTGTCGGAATGCTGCCCGTTTTTCTGTTTAGATGAACCTTTCCTCTAGAATTTAGTTGATCCCCTTCTTAGCCATCATTCTGGGTTTTGGGTCGCCATGTTGTTATGTTGCCAATATGAGCCCGGCAGGGGCATTGTTTCAGCTTTTGTGATTATCTATTTTTGATTTGCTATTTTGGGTATCTGGGATGTGTGTTATCTGTCGTCAAAATTCTTATTTGGGAAGTGTTTGATACTGGTTATTTTGCTTTCAGGATCCAGGTTTTTTTTAGGTTTAGATCATTGAGTGGAGAAGATTACAGTTGACACGCGTCTAGGTAAGATCAGGGTCAGGAAGACTCTATAGAATACCTAAATTGCCAGCTAAGTCATCAAAAATGGCAGAGAATGAAGTTAACTTGGTAGCTCTGACGAGAGCTATTACTGACATACAGAGAGCTGTGGAGCAGCAGACCCAAGCTCAAAACCAATGTCAGGTGCAAATTCAGGCAATTTAGGCCCGTTTTCCAGGTGCCAACGGATAGTCAAAAGATACAAATGAGAACGGTGAAGACTTCTAGGATGATAACCAAGGACAAGAGGCACCGCAAGTTGCTGTGCCACCTTGGGTCCCCCGCCTGATGGTGGTGGAGGAAGAAATTATTGCTCAGTCTTGGGAGTCCGCACTGGTAAAAATGATTGATCGAATAGAGAAGGTACTGAGAAAGGCCAAGAGAGTGGAAAAATACATGCTGGATGTAGACGGTTTGTGTTTTTTCCTAGATACCAAACTATCCAAAAAATTTAAGATGCTAGAAATGGAGAAGTTTGACGGCACCGGAGATCCTCGAATTCATCTAAAGATGTACGTTGGAACTCTCTTCCCCATCGGGACTGACGATCAGCTGAAAGAGCAATTGTTCCATCGATTACTTTTTAGGGCAGCACAAAGGTGGTTCCTCTCTTTGGAGGTGGCTAAGACTAGAACTTGGGAAGATATGGCCACTGCATTCATCAGTCAATATAGCTACAACGTCCAGCTGGACGTAACCACCCGAGAGCTAGAAACGACGCACTAGGAGAATCGAGAATCGTTTGTTGATTTCTTAACCCGATGGAGGGGCAAAGCCGCCAAGATGACGAACCGGCCCACTGAGAAAGAATAACTGAGAATGGTGGTAAAAAATCTACAATCCCCTTTAAAGCGTTACCTCATCACACAGCTACTCTCTACCTTTGAGCATCTATTTAACGCTGGGGTGCAGATCGAAGATGCCATTTAGTCTGGAGATATCGAGAAAGCAGAACCCAGGCAGAAACCTAGAAGGACCTTCCCCGTAAACAACCAGAATCAGTCTACTGTTACCAACTTCGTGTCACGTTCAAACGAGGTAGAGCTCATGAACCCTTCTTTCTCTACCCATTAACCAAGCCACATCAACAGGCAAGCAATAGTCAGCAGGCACAACAACGGCCAAGGAGAGTCTTCACTCCCCTTAATATTCTACTAACCACTGCCCTGAATCGACTTGTTGAGAAAGGGCTCATCAAGTTATTGGATCCCATGCCGGTGCCTGATCCTTTTCCCCCAAGATACAATGCTTCACAGTATTGCGCTTATTACCAGGGCCACGAACATCTAACTGATAAGTGTATGAGATTGCGTTACGAGATCCAGGATCTCATCGATAACAAAGTGATTCCTCCACCGTCTGTTGCTCTAAAGTCGAATGTCACGACTAATCCTCTGCCAAACCATGCCAAGTAGTCTGGGGTAAACTGTATAACTCTGAAATGATCAGAAGATCCAAGCCAGTATATCTGTTCGGTGTATCTGTCACGCCCTCATGTTTTAGCTACCGAAGATTAGATAGCTTGTTCACTGATTATGAACGAAAATGGGTGGGATATGATGGAGGAGTGGAATGATGATGCTTGGGAGGGGTATCAGATGGCAATCCAAGTCAATCAACAAGAAGAAGAGGAGCGTAATGAGGAAGACGACTGGCCATTGGATTATCTGGCACGGCCCTATGGGTTTAGCCACGTGCTTGATTGCATTACTCTTTTCTAACTTTTTGAGGAGGATGTATATATAGATTAGATGCAATCCTATTGGTTAGTGAGGGTTGTGCTGAAATCGGATGGGGCTGAGTGGATCGACTTCTGGACTGCTCGAGAACAACACATGGAGTACATCAGAGAAGACATCTAGAAAGAGGTCGATAACACGTGGGCCATTGAGGACGATGAGGAAAGAAGATGGAGAGTAGCGGTCAGTGATTTAAATGATTTGTAGGCATTTGAAAGCCCTATGTGCATAGATAAAGTAAGACAGACCAAAAATATAATATCGGGATTGTGGGATCCCGAGGACGGTGTGGAGCATCTAACCAGTAGTGGACGGCATTTAAGTCGGCTCAGTTGGAAAAATGGCAGTCAAGCGGGAAAGAGAAAGAGAAAGAACAAGAAGAAGAGGATGACGCTATGCTGAAGCAGTTTAAAAAGACATAGACCAATGTCAGCATTTGGGGCTTATTGATGGTCTCACATAAACATAGAGAAGCGGTGCTGAAGGTCCTAAACAAAGTCAATGTTTCGAAAGATGTGACCCTAGAGTAACTTGTTGGGCTCATTTTGTCGGCTGTAGAGCAAAAAATCATTTTTTTTCTAATAAGGATCTATCAGCAGAAGGAAAGAATCATAACAAACCCCTGCACATAACCGTTAAATGCTTTAAAAAGTGGGTCCCGGTGACTCTTATTGATAATGGGTTCGCATTAAATGTCTGTTTGCTTAGAATAGCAATTTGCTTAGGACTAAAGCCAGAACATTTCACACCTAGTAATCAAGGAGTCCGGGCTTACGATAATACGAGGAGAGATGTGCTGGGCTTGGTATCATTCGCATTATCAGTAGGGTCTCTAGAGACATCAATTGAGTTTCATGTGCTGGACGTACCAGCCTTCTTTAATCTGTTACTGGGCAGGCCATGGCTGCACGACCCGAACGTCCAGGTAGTGCCATTGACTCTTCACTAAAAGCTAAAATTGATAAAGAATGGGGCAGTTCTGACCATTCATGGAGAAGACAGTATTCAACTCCCAAGAGGAGAAGGCTCGACTCTCTTGGAGGTTCAACATGGCGAAGGGGATGTGTCGCTAAGTGGCTTCTGATTCGATGAAGCGCAGGCTATGTAGGTGCTATTGAATGAAGAAGAGATGTACACCAACCCAAGAGCAGTTACAATGATGAGGCAAATGTCCTATTTCCCAAGCATGGGGCTAAGACGTAAGCAGCAGGGTATTCTCGAACCTGTCCAGGTATTGTCAGTTTCTCGCCGTTTTGGTCTTGGATACAAATCGACGGAAAAGGATTTAGAAGGGCCTAAAAGGGGACAGAAGGCTAACTACTCAGGAACGCTCAATGGGTACTTTGTCAAAGAGGGAGAAGATTTCTCGTATTGTGACTTCCCGGAGCTATGGATCAATGAAGAAACCAACCAGAAGTTGCTAGGACTGGAAATCTTCTTCGGCCATCAATTATCGGATACGGAAGAAGATGAAACAGTGAAAAGGAAAGAGGAAGGAAAGAAGATCCAAGAAGAAGATTGGGCAGACAAGCTTGATGGAATCGATATGGGAGTGTTGTTCAATAAAAAGATGGCATAGCTGCACGTAACTGACCTAGACTATTTCATAATGGGCTTTAGGACACCAACCGACTACACCAAGCTCATTGTCGATGCGGCTGCAAAGGAAGTGAAGAACTGGACCTTAGAGTCCTGTGATGTGTAAGTTGTCTGTCCTAAGTCAGAGTCTGTGGTTGAGGGCACGCCTATTTGTGCACCTCTTCCTATTTATGCTTTCGAGTTTGTAATCTCGTTTCCCTTCAATGAAATGAATGAGATTTTTGGTTACTCTGTTTTGTTTGATTTATTTCATACGCTTTTCAATGATTTTGAATTCGACGGGGATATATCTGAAGAAATAACACTTTTAATAAAAAAAGAAGAAAAAATGCGCGCCCAACCAATAATTGAATAAACTTTGTCAATAAATCTAGCTAATAAAACTAACCCGCAAAATGTACAAATTGATTCTTCTTTATCCTTAGTTGAACGTGAACACTTAATAACTTTATTAAAAGAATTTAAAGATGTATTTACATGGTCTTACGAGGATATGCCCGAAATTCATCTCGACATTATCTAACATCATATCCCCTTATACCCTGACTCTAAACCAGTCAAACAAAAGTTGAGACGAATCCGATCAGAATGGGCTCTGAAGATCAAAGAAGAAGTTGTCAAACAGATCAACGCTGAATTTTTGATGCTAACCGAGTATCTGAAATTGGTAGCCAATATTGTGCTAGTAGGACAGTCGTATTCGAGTCTGCGGGAATTTTCGAGATCTTAACAAGGCTAGCCCAAAGGACGACTTTCCACTACTACACATTGATGTTTTGGTAGACAATACGGCGGGGCATGCCTTGTTATCATTCATGGATGGCTTCTCCGGATATAATCAGATTATGATGGACCCTGAGGACAGAGAGAAGATGACATTCACCACACCTTGGGGAACCTATTGCTATTGTGTGATGCCATTTGGGCTGAAGAATGTAGGGGTAACCTATCAGAGGGATGCCACTACTTTACTACATGACATGATACATAAGGAGGTCGAAGTGTATGTGGATGATATGATAGTCAAGTTCAAGGATCGAGATGGCCACATCGTAGCACTGCGAAAGTTCTTTGAAAGGATTCAGAAGTACAAGATGTGACTCAACCCACATAAGTGTGCTTTCGAAGTTACCACCGAAAGGATGCTTGGGTTTATGATCACTCAACGGGGCATCGAAGTTGACCCCTCAAAGATTAAAGCAATTTTAGAAATGCCTATTCCGAAGACTGAGCGAGAAGTCAGGGGCTTTCTGAGTAAGATACAGTTCATCAGTCGATTCATCACAAAATTGACAACTACCCGTGAGCTATTCTTCCGTCTGCTAAGGAAAGGGGTCGAGTTTGAATGGGATCAGAAATGCCATGACGCCTTCGATACTGTGCATTAGTACCTACAAAATCCACCTATTCTAGCTCCTTCCGAACTTGATAAGCCACTGATCCTCTATTTGTCAGTGACTGATTCTGCAATGGGATGTATGTTGGCATAACAAGGTGAAACTAGAATCAAAAAGGTTGTCTACTACTTAAGCACGAAGATGACGGGGCCATAAATACGGTACACACCACTGGAAAAGACATGCTGGGCTTTGGTTTAGGCTTCCCAAAAACTGAGGCATTACCTGTTGTCTTTCACGGTGAATATCATTTCTCGGATGGACCCGTTGAAGTACCTATTTGAAAAGCCAGCACTGACAGGAAGGTTGGCTGGATGGTTGCTACTGTTATCAAAATTCGATCTCAAATATGTCACCCGAAAGTCAGTCAAGGGTAGAACAATAGCAGAGTTCCTAGCCGATCAACCAGTTGAGGGAGGTGAAGTCACGAAATTCCAGTTTCTTGACGAACAACTGTTGAAAGTCGGGGATGACAAGTGGACTTTATATTTTGATAGCACATCCAATTAATATGACTATGGAATAGGAATCCTTCTTATCACTCCTGACGAATCACACGTTCCCTTGTCTTTGACGCTCAATTTTGAAGTTACCAACAATCAAGCTGAGTATGAAGTGTGTTTTGTTGGATTGGAGGCGGCCTTAGAGTTAGGGGTAAAGAAGTTGGAAGTTATCGGAGACTCGGCACTGGTAGTTTCACAAGCAAGAGGAGAATTAAAGGTTAGAGATTTAACCATGATTCTCTACCATCAAGAGCTGGAGAAGTTGATACCATGTTTTGAATGAGTAATCTTCACCCATGTGCCAAGACTGTAGAACAAATTTGCTGATGCACTGGCCACCTTAGCATCTATGATTGACATCCCACTTGGGGTCAAAATGAGGCCACTGATGATTAAACAGAAGATAAAACTGGCATATTAGGTGACAGCCGCAATTGAGGGTAGCATCGATGACCTTTTATGGTATTTTGACATTAAAAACTTTGTAGAGAAATGAGAATATCCCAAGTTTGCCAGCAAAAAGGAAAAAAGGGCAATACGACGATTATTTGCACAGTTTGTCATTTGCAGGGGAAGACTGTACAAATGAGGGCATTTTGGGGTCAATAAGCTATGTGTATGCACTGAGAAAGGCTAAGAATTGATGAAAGGGATACACGCAGGAGTCTATGGGCCACACATGAGTGGGAACATGTTAGCCAAGAAGATCCTACGACAAGAATATTTTTAGACGACAATGGAGACAGATTGTATAAGTTCGTGCGAAGGTGCCATAAGTGTCAAATTCATGCAATTCTTATGCACGTTCCCCCCTTCGCAACTGTATAACCTAACGTCACCTTGGCCATTTTCAGTATGAGGCATCGATGTGATCGACAAGGTAACATCGAAGGCGTTAAATGGGCACGAATTCATCTTAGTGGCCATTGACTTTTTTACCAAGTGGGTAGAAGCAGCTTCATACTTGGTAGTGAAAGCCTCTCATATAGCCAAGTTCATCAAGCAGAACATCATTTGCTGGTACGGGATCCCCCATGAGGTTATCTCGGATAATGGTTCGCATTTTTAAGGAGAGGTCTTGGATCTTTTCGAAGAATATCGGATAGTGGCCCTCAAGTCCTCTCCATATCAATCGCAGACCAATGGAACAGTTGAGGCAGCAAACAAAAATATCAAGAAATTCTGTAAAATGCGATTAGCTCACACAAAGATTGGCTGGAACATCTACAATTTACACTTTGGGGATACATGACGTCGATCAGAACTTCAACAAGAACTACGCCATACTCTTTAGTGTATGGGATGGAAGTCGTGCTCTCCATTGAGGTGAAAATTCCTTCGCTAAGAGTATTAGCCGAGGTCAGTATTTTAGAAGCATAATGGCAGAGGAACCGGATGGAAGAGTTGCTCTTGTTTGATGAAAGAAGGTTACAAGCTCTGTTTCATGTACAAGGATACCAAAGGAGGATAGCTCAAGCGTTTAACAAGAAGATCAAGACCCGAGATCTCAGAGAAGGGGACTTAGTTCTTAACGAAATCAGGGCCCCTATCTTCGACCCAAGAGGCAAGTTCAAACCGAATTAGTTCGGACCGTTTCTAATCAAAACCATCATAACCAGTGGTACAGTTATCATTATGGATTTAGACGACAATGTGTTATCCACACCAATAAACCTTGACCAACTCAAAAAGTATTATCTCTGAGGTAAAAATAAAGAAAAAATAAAAGGTCGCTAAGTTAAAAACTAAAAAGGCAACTCAGGCAAAAGTTAAAGCAGCCCGCAAGGCCGAAAATTCAAAAGGGCGACCTTGGTAAAAGTTAAGGTATCACAAAAGGAGAACGTCAATACCCGAGTGTAAACCAAGACCAAACTACGTTATGGCCTGATTTCATATTTTTGGGATATGTATGCAGCATTTTTTAAGAAGTTCGGCCACATTCTTTATTTTTAACCATCTTTGAATCTGAGTAAGACTAATGCAAATTTATTTACCGATTTTGATAATAAAGTCATTTAATTGAACAAAAAAATTTTGGATAAATTTGAACCATCTTAAACATAAAGCGGAAGTTTTCATTACTTTAATTGGAGTTACAAAATTTTAAAAATAAAAGGGAGGGCACGTAAGTCCCAAACTCTACAAATAAAATAAAAGGAAAGCTATGAAATCTTTAAAACAAAGCAAGGTACCTCTAGTCTTTCTTCTCTTTGTTGCTTGTTTCCCTTCTTCTTTATCCTTCTTCTACCTATCCTGCATAAGCCATATCCTGTACTCATCAGAAAACTCGGGACATTACAGCTCCTGCATCTCCATTCGTAAACAAGCCGGCCAGGCATCTTGATATGATGCTAGAAACGGGGCCCATAGTGTAGATGAAAACAAATGACCTCGGATACTGTGAAGGATGTTCTGACTATGATCGAACTACCGCATGATCTGATGAGGATAATAGAAAGAAGTCTGACGTAGACCAATCAGCAAAACAGCAGGGTGATCCATGGTAGTCAGAGTCATGGCAGGGATCTGCCACCAGGGGCACTGCCAAGTGATAACTGGGCCAATCAGAGATGAGAGGTGCTATCGCTAGGTTGCCTCGGTGCTGCATATCTAGTAGTAAGGGTTATAGAGGAAAGCTGCGGCACCGTGTCTATTAGTAGGTGGTTTCTATACAAGATTCACTTTTTCCATCAGCCAGATCTGCAGAAAAAGTTAGATCAGTAAGAGAAAAGCCTTGCGGTATGACAAAAGTCTGATAAAGAGAAAGGTTTGAGCTTACCTTAAGAAGCAAGGGGCTGCCAGCAAAAGTAGTGGTCTAACCGTAATGAACAACATCTAGGCCCAACAGTGTCTCGGCCAAGACAAGTGGTACAAAGTCCTTCTCTATCCACATCTGACTCGCGATATCAACCGGTGCGCAACTAACTTGCCCGTCAGGAGGGATGAGAAGATACTGAGAAAGAAGACAAAAACAAAGGGCATAATGACAATGCAACTGAAAGTCAAGATCGCTAAGGTCGCCAGTAGGATGAAACTTCTCAATGAACCATGGAATGTCAAGGCAGTTACCCGATGTCAGAAGAGAAGCTTCTGTCCTAAACAAGCTACAAAATTATATCACTTGCTACCGAGCCGAAAGGAAGAAAGTGGGGACAACAATGGAACTATGCGGAGTCAGGTACCAAATAAGAGCAAGCTCCTCCACAGTGGGGCATAACTCTTCAAGGTCGAATCGAAAGACGTGAGATTGCGGGTCCCATAATTGAGCGACAGCTTTCAATAATGGCCTGTCAATCTTTACGGCCATTAGAGAAAACAAGGAGTTGATACTGAAAGGGACAAAGTTTAAATGTTCGATATGGGAGAATGCCTCAATCCATGTAGAAAGGAGACCAGCCATCTGAGTGAGAGTAACAGAAAATGGGGCCTCTAGGGCTGTATTTATAAGGCAGGAAAAAGGCGGGAAATAAAAAATATGGCAAAAAAGGTGCAGTCATTGTGGCGACCACCACTTTGAAGTGGGCAACCGCCAACTTGAAAGGAACCGTACAGTGATATCCTCCCTTTGACCAGGCGACCGCCATGTTGGAAGTGGCGACCGCCAGGTTGGTTTATGGCGACCGCCATGTTGAAGGTGGCGGGTGTGTATCAGTTTGCAGTTTCTGTAATTTTGACATTTGTATTATGCATCCATAATAGCTTGAGTATTAAGTACACAATAAACCATGCAAGCAGATGAGCATAAAGCAATAAATGGCACAAAGGCCCAAAATACATCGAAAAGTGGTAAAATGTATCAACATGTAAACTGGGGCACCCAAGCCCAATAATCAATAACAGGGGCACGTAAGCCCATAAAAATCAAATGCATCAAAAATAAATGTATCAGAATGTATTATGAAAATATAACTGGGGGGAGCTCTCTCTCTCTCTCTTTCTCAATGGTGCCTCGAGCGGACCCGGCGGGAGGAAGGATCGGCGGCGTCCGAGCTGACGTCCTCAAAGAACTTCTCGACGTCGTCGCTGTCATCACCATCACTGTCGGAGGATGAAAATACAACTCTAGAGTGACTCCTGGCAGAAGAAATGGATCCTCTACAGCGAGCTTTGGAAGATGCAGCATGGGATCCACGGCCTCGAGTAGGAGCTAGGACCAGAGCAAGAGAAGGAACGGGAGCCTGCGGCTAGATGATAACAACAGGTGGTACTGGGGGCTGTCAAAAGATAGGATAGACTTAAAACAGAATAAATGAAAGAAGATGCAGAAAAGCTAAAAGAAGATATAAGACACTCACAATGGCCACTAGTGTGAAAGAGATGCCGGATGCTCGAATGGTGGTATCCATCTGACGAACCAGTGCTCTCAGGCCGATAATCATCAGCATAGTGCGATCTAGCCAAGCCTGGCCCATCTGCAAAGAATAAAAGAGAGCAGTTCAAGAAAGCTGGACAAGTAAAACAGAAATTGAAAGAAAGGGTGGTAGAGTAAAAGACAAACCTGGCCGATCTCAGCCCTAAACTCCAGCGCTGGCAAAACGGGGACCGGCAGAGGAAAAGGGAAGCCATATGCTACGGTCTGGACATCCCATTGAGTCTCTGGGCCCCTCATCCCTCCAGCAATATCACCACCAGTAGCTCAAGCAGCACCGGCATCAGCAGCCTCCGGTGCCTGTCCTCTCCTCTTGCCACCAGGGGTAGTTAGGCCAGGTCCTAATGGACCCAGTAAATGGGCCCAGGCCCAAGAAGTGTAATCCCCCTTCGGTACCAGTAGCTTTGAAGCGTGAGTCTCCACCATCTACAAGAGGAGGTCGATGCGGCCAAGGAGATCGGTCCGGCGCATGCGTACTGGAGGAACCCTCGGTATTCGAAAGTGATCAAGGCAGAGCGAATGGCGGACCACTCGCTCTCTGAGATAGTACTCCCAACCAAATGGACCCTCTAGTAGGATTCATCTCGAGGTAAGGTCTCGGCTGTGCGTCAGATCTGCGCCAGCCCGATCCTCTATCCATCTCCAAACATCCCAATGAACCTGTAGAAGTTCAAAGTACAGTGCAATATAATGAACAGTGAGTAGAGAATGCAGTACCATATGATAATCAGTGTGCAGTGATCCGTGTAGAACGAAGAATAGTACAGTGCAGTGAACAACAGTAAACAGGATGTAGTACAGTAAACAATAAAATGATACCTGGTCAGGGGTCAGTCGGTCCAACGATACTCGAAAGCGGTCAATGTCCTCCCCTTCAGCCCTTGGGACCTCCGGGCTGCACGGGGAATGACTGAAGGGTCTGTTGTGGAGTTTGCCATGACATGAAGCCCAAGGAACTGATAAGTCCAAAGCTGAAAAGAGAAGATGGCAGCAAACAGATAATGGATGACAGATAAAAGAAATGAATGAAAATGTGCAGAAACCAAATCATACCTCATAGACCCTCCAATATCCCACTATGCTGAGCTCTTGGGGGAACCGGGTCAAGGTTCTCATGAAACCGTAGAGGGTGGCAAGAGTAGCTCCACCCCATTCGAAAGAAGCAACCCAGTCAAGACGAGCAAGTGCGCTCAGGTAGTGCAAATGAACGGTGTTCTCCTTGTTCGAAAACAAGGAGGTACCAAACATATACATCAGAAATTCCCAGGCGACTCACTCGAAGTGGCGGGGCTCGATGCAGTGAAAGTGTCTGAAGCGCTCGAAGAACCATGTATATTTGACACGATCTCTGTTCATCTGTGCGGGATAGTTTCGAGAAAATACATCAGTGCGTCGGAAGAGCGGGTGACGGACGGGTCAAACGGGATGGGAGCTCCTCCAACCCGGATGCCGGTGATCATGGAGAAATCAAGAGGAGTTAGTGTAGCCTCAAATGTGGTGAAGTGGAAGGTTTTGGCGGTATCCCACCACCGCTCGGCCAAGGCTGTCAGCTAAACTTGGTCGTTGCTCATCCTACTCAGAAGGGGTATGAACTGAGTAAAGGCGAAGACGTCGATATAAGCCCACCTGGGAGTAGAGAGGGCATCATACCACTCTAACACCTCTCCAGAGGCAGAGCCACCGAAACCTTTGATATAGTGACAAGCCAAAAAATAAGAAGACAAGCAAAAAAAATATAAAGAACAGATCAAGCAGAGATATACAGAGAATAAATTAAAGCAATAAAAACCCTAGGTTCGTGTGTGTGTGATAGGCAAATCTCTTAGCCCTGATGAGCTAGGCAAATCTCTTAAGCCCTAAAGATTAGGCACCCTAAGCCCTGATGCGCCAGGCAAACCTTGCACGTCCTAGTAGAAAACTAGGAATTCTAAGCCCTGGTGCGCCAGGAAAACCTTGGACGTCCTAGTAAAAAACTAGGAATCCTAAGCCCTGGTGCGCCAAGCAAACCTTGCACGTCCTAGTAGAAGACTAGGAACCCTGAGCCTAGGTGTGCCAGGCAAATCTCCCTAACCCTAGGTTCGTGTGTGAGTGACGCTCCTTTGGTTTTTGCACGTCCTAGTAGAAAACTAGAAATCCTAAGCCCTGGTGCGCCAGGCAAATCTTGCACGTCCTAGTAGAAGATTAGGAACCCTAAGCCCTGGTGCGCCAGGCAAATCTCCCTAACCCTGTTGGCCTAACAAGGCTTTAATGACCATTTTGATGATAACAAACTTAGGTATCTAACTGTGCAAATTGAGATTGTTTATAGAAAATAAATTGTTAGCACAATCAAAGATACAAAGTGAAAAATATGAAGTAAATTTCAAGACAAACACTTTGGTTACGAGATTTTGAAGCAATGCAAAGTTGAAGACTACAAGTTGAATTTTGTTTATATTAAAAATTAGGACTTATGTAAATTCACATGTCTCATGGATATATCTTTTGAAGCTCATAGGATTCCTAAAATACCCTAAATATATTTTTCAAAACAAAAAGTGATCAAAATGTTTGAAAAAAATCAATATTATGGATTTTTAATAGTCTAGTCGACTAATGCTTTGCATCACAGTCGACTGCACTGGTCTACCAAACAAGATTTTAGATTCAAAACAGTCCAGTTGACTGACCTTTAGGTCTAGTCGACTGAAAGCTAATCCAGTCGACCGAATGTACTGTTCCAGTTGACTGAATAGGCTTAAATTCGAATTTTTTGAAGAAACGGCTAGTTTGACATTACCCTTTTTAGCCCAACAGCTAGTCCAGAATTGAGGCCTATAAATAGAGCCTTTGAGCTCTTGTTTTACTCACTACAAGCCTCTCAAACATTATCTCTTATACACTCTCTATTTGTACTTAATCTCTTGAGTTTTTCTATCAATTTTTGAGAGAAAAGGGTTTTGGATTTCTCATAGAGCTTCATTGATATATTCTTTGAGAAGTGAGTTAGTTTGTTCATTTTTTGTACTCATCTACTCATTGTAGGAGTATCTCTTTGTACACACTCTTGTTCTTCCATTATACTTGAGAAGGGTGTTTCTCAAAAGAGACTAATCTGCCTATAAGGATTGGAATAATTGAGAATGGGACATTCTCAAGAGAGGCTACTCCGCCTAGACTAAGGAGAGAGGCTACTTCGTCTATTGAAGGAGTAATAGTGAGAAATCTTCATAGCGGTTGACTTGAGGTAAAGACGTAGGCCGTTACGTCGAATATTGTAAAATCTTGGTATCGTATTTCTAACTTTCTTTACTTTTCATTTTTATTATTATATTGTTGTTTATTGTTGCATCACTCACATTTAAAATCTATACTTGAATCATTTATACATGTGTTTTAAATTTGATACAAGAAGGTTTTGAATCTCGTAATTTTATTTTACAAACAAAAAGTTTTGTGAATTAAAATTTATACTTTATCTTAAATCTTCTATCTAAAAATTTTGAATATTGTTTATAAGAAAATCAAAATAGACATGCCTTTAAACTTCAAACAAAAAGTTTTTATAAGTGAATTAGAATCTTTACTTGTATTTTAATATTTGAACAATTTTTTAAATATTCAATTCAC
>JAULJZ010047121.1:0-14217 GCA_032270985.1 Heliamphora pulchella
CATAAAGATTCTCATAAAATGAAAAATTAATTTTATTAAAATTAAATTAAATACTAAAAATATGATTTTCAGTATACAAACCCTTACACTCCCATTCTCGAATCTCCTAACTCCGGCTTGTATCCGAGCCCATATCTGTGTCGATTGTGGTACATGGGGACCAGCTCCAATATTCCCTGTAGATTCTTGCCAAGTCCCATTCTTGAAAAGTCGAACATTCTTTTCATCATTTCCACCACCCTCGGGTTCACATAGTTTCTTCTTTGTTCATCAGAACTTATATAACCTTGGTCTCATCAAAGTTAAACCCATTGAGAAGAAGGTTTTCTTCTCCGTGTTGGATCTCAGGGAGTGGGATGGTGACACTAAGCGGGGTTGGCAAGCCAATTTCTCCCAAAATTGTGACAGTTATCCCTTCCTTGATCAACTTAACTTTCTGGTGAAAGGTTGATAGAACTTCTCTAATTGCTGGGTTATGTAGCCAGGGCCTTCCTAGCAGTAGGTTGAATGACCCTGGCACGTCAAGAACATAGAATTTTAGCTTGCTTTCCAGCGGTCCTACTGTCACGGCAAATGTCGCTAGTCCCAGAACATTTGTTTGCTTAATGTTATAAGCTAGCACCCCTTGCGTGCTTGGCTTGAAATCTTGTGTCTTCAACCCTAAGTAGTAAGCAGTTTGTAATGAGCACACGTTGAGCGCAGAACCGTTGTCCACCAAGAAGACCAGTACCTATTTCACTAAACACTTGATAGTCGTCAGATGCAGCAGCTTGTTGTGAGATGGTCCCTCCGATGGGAAGTCCTTATCATTGAAAGCGATTACGTTGGGCTGTTTTGCTGGTACCAACATTCCAACCAACTAAAAGGGGGAAATGTTGATCAGAATGTCTACACTGTTCAATGCTTTCAACACTGCCTGCCAGTGCTTGTGAGAAGCCACTAGTAGTCCCCAAATGCTTACATTTGCCTGCATTTTCCTGAGCTATTTCAAAACCATGTCTTCATCCTCGTAGTTCTATTTCTCTCCTTACTTTCTCGATTCTTCTATACCTCTACTTGGTTGCCCCTTCTCCAGTTGGGCCGGCTTGAAATGCCTCCCACTTCTCGTTAGATGCTCTACTTGTTCTTCGGGCTCCCACAGGCCTTCAAACTGATCGGTCACTTCTCGAACTTCAGTCACTAGGCATCATCCTCCGCAAAAGATCTAAAAATCATCTACATTCATCTTTTCTTGACCGTCTTCTCCTCTAATTTCTCTAACTCCCCAAAGATCTTCTTTGATTCCCATCACATTTTGTGTAAACTAATAGAATTCTTCATTGATACCGGTCTCTATCTCGAAAGATGAGGTAGGGATACTCTATCAAAAGAATCCTCATAAATATATGACCAAGGGTCCCCATGGTCATATGATTCTTTCACAATCGGATGCCATATTGGAACATCCTCTCATTCATCATATTCTATGTCCATGAATTCTTTCTCTAATTCTTCCAATTCCTACAGATCATTCTCTTTTATGTACAAGATTTCTTCTACGTCGAGAGAGCATAGAGCTAGCCCCTTGAGTAGAGGAGTTCTCAGCTTTGGCTCGTGAACAGGAACGATATATACTGATGGATCGAACATAGGACCCGCAGTTCCCAAGAAATTCACCTAAGGCAGATTTTTCTCTTTCTCTTCTTGTTTTTCTTTTTTCTCAGTTTCTTTATTGATTGGTTTCTTCTCTTCTTGTCTATTCTCACTATTGTCAACCTTCTTTCCCTTCGATGATTCTCCTATTTTTAGTACCTCTTTCTTTGTCTCCTCAACCTTCGAGTTTGGCTTGACCTCTCCATACCATGCTACATCATTGCTCAAAATGGTTGGAATATGCCACTTGATATTTATCCTGGCTTCTTCTAGGTTATCCAATGCCTCGAGGCATGCCAAGTCTTCTCACAAACCTCTGATCTCTTCATCTTCTTCATCATCGCTATCGGAAGGAGGGAAACCTTCTTCCCTATGAATGACAAATATCGGGAAGCCATCAAAGTTATCGTCTACCACTTCCTCAACAAAGTCATTGATTAACAACACATCTTAACCAGACGGCAAATCTACAACAAGCTTTGGTTTTGTCACGGGTACTATGAACTTCGTCGAATCAAAGCCTTTCGCCCCTTCTTCAATAACATTCACATTCTATTGAGCTGCGTGATTCGACAAGGGATTGGTGGTCACATTTAGCTTTTGAATGACAGTAGGTAAGGGAATCACCTTGTTATTTATTATATCTTGGATCTCATGCTGAAGCCTCATGTAATTGTTGGTTAGAGGATGACGCCCCTAGTGAAAGGCACAATACTGGGTTGGGTTATATCGAGCTGGTAAAGGATTCGGTGGCGGGGTCAGTTCCAAAGGTTTTAAGAGACCCCTCTCAATCAGATGGCTTAAAATGGAAGTCTATGGAATGGTGAGCTGGGTGAAGGTTCTTTTCTAGTTTTAGGGTTGGTTTTGGGTAGCGGGCTATGTGGATAGATTAGGCTAGATCGAATTTGGGTTCAACATGTTCACCTCATAACTTTAGTTCACAAAATTGGTGGAATTGTTCGGGTTGTTGGCATAAGGCTTCCTCATCATTCTCTGGCTTGACTCACCTTTCCCGAAATCTTCAGACTGTAAGGCACCCTTTATCTATATCCTAGTATCAAAGACTGCTCAAATGTCATCAAGTGCTGCGTAATTAGAAATTTTTGGAATTGTGGCTATAGATTCTTCACCACCATCCTTACTTGCTCTTTCTCAGTGGGCCTATTCATCATCTTACTTGCATTGGCCCTTTAACGGGTCAGAAACTTGAGAAAAGATTCTTGAGCCTCCTGCCTAGTAGTCTCGAGTTCTTGAGTAGTAACATCAAGCTGGATATTATAATTGTATTTGTTGACAAATGCAGTAGAAATATCTTTTTAGGTTCTCATTTTTGCATCATTTAGTGATAGAAACCACTTTTGGGTGCTCTCGACAAAGATCGTTGGAAAAGCTGGGTCTTTAACTAATCACTAATCCCCATCGAAGATAAGGTTCTCACGTACATCCTCAAATGAATTCTCAGGTCCCTGGTTCCATCAAATTTCTCCATATCGGACATCTTAAACTTTTTAGGGAGTTTAACATCGGGAAATCAACAAAGCCCTTCCACGTCTAATATATAATCTTCGACTCCTCAGGTCTTCGTCTGAATCATCACTAATTTGTTGAGCTTATTAGACAAGATTAACTTCTTGGTGGCTAGGATTTCTGAGATTCTCGACCATACAGGTGGTGTAGCTGCTTGTTGGGCTCCATCGGGTCCCAAGTTATCATCCCATATGTTGTCTCTTACTCCATCCTTCTAGACATTTGGGAGAACTACATTGGGTTCAACAATTTAGGTTTGTAGGGCTTGGATTTGCGCTTAGCACTGAGTCTAGATCTTGGCCTAATTGGTCACGGCAATATTAACTCCCTCAACTGTTCGCTGTAATTCTAGAATTGCCCTCATTATGTCTGCCATGGTTAATTCTGGATCTGCCATCAGTAATCTCAACTGCTCTACACATTTTAATCTTTCTCTCGGAGATTAGGCCCAAATGTGTATAGGTTCTTCTCTGCCCAGAGCTATTGTTCTAACTCTCGGAGCTAAAAGGCCTAGTATAAATCAAAGGACTCGTCAATCAAGTCTACACTCAGAATAACTCATGTTCGATAATGGGTTGGGAAAATAAAAACTAATCCTAAATGGGGTGCTAACTATACAAACAAAAAGCATCTATAAAAAGAAAATCACATAACCCCAAAAGATTTATTGATCCTAAAAGAAAGGGTCTAAGAAACTATATGCAACAAGAGAAGGCTGGTAGGTCTGTACTCAGTGTACCTTCTAAATAAAGTTAAGAATATACCTCTTATGCCAGGTAATGGTGCAAGGCATGGTCAAGTAGTACGCAATAACTCTTTTTGCCACATCTATGGGAGCATGTAGCCAGAAATCTTCCTGGCTTCCCCGACATAGCTTCGAGACAGTAAACTGACCGAGGTATTGATTCGGTGGAGCGGGGGATTTTGATAATCAAGTACATAAATATGCACAATGCAAATGCGAATACCAATAAAAAGTTTACAACAAGAACCATTGACGTTTCAAGTTAAGCCCTCTTATGATTTTTTTGAAAAATCAGTACCCAGCAGAGTCTCCAGAAAAATTACATGCATTTTCTCCCAGGCGCATTCAAAAGAAAACAATTATATCGGATATTTCTTGTTTTTAAAGAAATGCTCTTTTCTTTTTAAAACAAAAAATCCAAGATATCCAAACACATTTTAGAAAAATAAAGTCGCCACTTGAATTTTGAGAAAAATCAAGAAAAACAAAAAGAAGGCCACAAGTCTTTTTAAACTTAACCAGGGAAAAAGAGGGTTCGAGGGATAATGTATGAAAAGGGAAGGTCTTAGGCACCCTTTTCACCCAACTATAAAGTTGGGCTTTACTTTGTTAATCTTGGTTTTTATTTTAAACTTTTCAAAGATAACATATAAAGAATAGGAGGTTAAAAATAGTTCATACAAAAGCAAAGAATGAAGAAAAATCCTAACTACAATCCTAAGGGATCATGTAACTTGGTTATCATTTCTAAACATGCCACACTTATCATTTGAGCAAAGCAAAGTAAAAAATTTGCAATGAAAGATCAAATAAAATAAGAAAAGACCTAAGGTTCATGCAATACAGTTTCCATCTCTAACATGCTATTTACAGATTATATAGAAAGAATAAAGGGGATTCAAACACTGTTTTAGGCTACTATATATACAAAAAGCTCACGGCCATAACAACCAGATGTTGCGGTCGTGACAAAAGATGCCATAAAACACACGACTGTGACAAAACACATGTAGCCGCAAACAAAGGGGGTCAAAAAGGTTATAGCTGTTACAACCAAAGGTTGCAGCCATGATATTTTTGAGGGTCAAAGAGGTTTTCAACATTCAAGGTCCAAAGGGACTTAAATGGGTGGAGTGTACAAAATAGAAACCACAGCCCACTTCATCAAGGATAGTTTTACTATCAATTACTCCGACAATAACATAGGTCTCAAGATAGAATACACAGAACATTAAAAATATGTAACAGAATGGCTTAAACATGATTTTTATGCTACTGGTCTCACAAAAAAGCATACAGTCGTAACAACCGATTGTTGTGATCGTGAAAAAAATGAGAAAAAAAATCGGTCAAAAGTAAATAAGTAGCAGCCGTAACAATAAGGTCAAAATAACTGACAGCCATGACAACAAAGGCTCGCGGCCATCAGGTTGAAAATATCCTAGAAGCATTTTTATGTGTCTAATGTGCCAGTGAATATGAAAATATATTAAAAACTTGATGTTCTACGTATTACAGAAATCTATAAACATATTATCTTTCATGAAAGGCTCATATGAACATGCTTAATATGAATAGAATAAATAAAGAGAAAGCGACAATAAATGAAAACCTTAATCGTGACACCCCCGAGTGAGAGAAAGTGAGGGTTTAAGAAATGTTACGATTTCCTAAGGTAACCTAGTGTAGACAACCATCTTGAATGCTTTCTCAGATGTGGAAGGCTAGAATCGTCAGGTAATTCGTGCTCCAATAGCCTCACCAATGCAAGCAAAGTCACAAATTAGGTCTGGATGTACGTGGTATAAGTGTCGTGAATATCAGAATATCTGGTGGGGAGTGAAACCTGCAGAATATTGGTATCTAGGTGTTTCTCTTCTGATTTTTGGGAATCAAGGCACCTATTTATAGGTAAGAAAGTAGCACAAATATCCTCTGGGATGCTGCCACCTGCCCAAAAAGGTGTCAAACTTGCGACCGTGTCCTTGCACATGGCGGCCGTGACCTTTATTGTACAAACAGTGCAGGCCATGACCTTCCAAGGTTGCAACTAGGTTTAGGCTTTCAAAAAGGTAGCGGCCGTAACAAATGAAAGTCGCGGCCTACTCTAGGATCACAAAAAAGTAGCGGCCGTTAGGATAATGACACGGCTTGTTATAGGATCATGAAAAAGGTGGCAGCCATGAGGATCATGGATGTCACAGCCTGAAGATTTTGGGTGGTTTCTTGGTTTTTAATCTAATTCCTGACTTTGCTTTCTTGAAAGTATCCTTAAGCATGATTTCCTTTTTTAATCATTGAAGAGCATTCGAGACGGGTGCCTAAGTTTTTGCTTGGTCAAATTGGGGGGTCTACGGTTACAGATCCTAGTTCCTCCGAGGCACCAGTTATACCTAATACTGCAGCGACTACATCAGTTACCAGAGGTACTCTCTTAGTGTACAGTTTATGGGTCAGTGTTCTTGTCGACACGAGAGCATCACATTCTTTTATCTCATACGCTTTTGCACCTGCTTTGGGGTTAGAGATAGACACGTTAGGTAGCACACTGTACGTAGAGACCATGGTCAGTGGTAACATGGTGTTGGGATAAGTCTGTAGATCCTGTGAGTTAGAAGTCGCCGGTTGTTGTTAAGAGTTTGATTTCATCATTCTCGATATGACCACGTTTGATATCATCCTAGGGATGGATTAGATGACCACCTATCGTGCCTATATCGATTGTGATTGACAGAGGGTATTAATTTGTACACCTAGGGGTGATTAGTTTGTTTCGTGGGTGATCAGGACGGTAGTTCAGTGCCCATGCCTGGTGTTGTGCAAAACTGAGGAAACCTTAGTTTCCTCTTCTCTGCTCTCATGTTGGATGTGGCTATTAGTGCTCGAGGGGAGTTTTTCCCTGTTGTTTGTGACTATCTAGACGTCTTTCCCGTTGACCTATTCGAGTTGCCACCAGGTCATGAGATTGAGTTTTCTATCGATCTTGTTCCAGGAGCTTCTCCTTTTTCGATGTAGTCTTATCATTTTGCACCAACAGAGTTGTAGGAGCTTATGGTATAGTTTTAAGAGTTGCTAGATAAAGGGTTTATACGCCTGAGTACATTACTATGGGGAGCTCTGGCCTCATTTGCCAAAAAGAAGGATGGGTCCTGGAGATTGTGTATTGATTACCGAAAGCTAAACCCAATAACAGTGAAGAACAAGTATCCTATGCTAAGGATTGATCATTTGTTCGATCAATTAAAGGATTTGAGTTATTTTTTTAAAGATTGACTTGAGGTCAGGGTATACTAGTTGAGGATCAAGGAAGAGGACATAGCAAAGACTGCCTTCTAGACTCGTTAGGGTCACTACGAGGTTTTAGTCATGTCGTTCGATTTGATGAATGCACCTGCGACGTTCATGGACTTGATGAACAGTATATTCCATCCATACCTTGACAGTTTTGTAGTTGTGTTTGTTGATGACATTCTTATCTACTCACCGTCGAGGGAGACACATGAGGAACATTTACGTATTGCTCTATAGCTTCTGAGGAAAGATCAACTGTATGTAAAATTTGAGTAGTGTGAATTTTGGATGCCCGAGGTGAAGTTTCTTAGACATGTGGCGTCGGGAGATGGAGTATCCGCAGACTCTTCAAAGACTGAAGCATAATGAGTTGGGAATGACCGAAGAATGTGTTTGCGATTCATAACTTTTTAGGTTTGGCAGGCTACTACCGATGATTCATGAAAGATTTTTCTTGACTTACCGCGTCAATGACTTGCCTTACACGAAAAGGAGTTAAGTTTATCTGGAGTGAACCTTATGAGTTGGCATTTGAGGAACTGAAGAAGAGGTTGACAAGTGCACTAATATTGGTTATTTCGGAATAGGGTTTGGGTTACACCATTTACTGTGATGTGTCACATAATGGATTGTGACATGTCTTGATGCAAGAAGGTAAGGTTGTGGCTCATGGATCTTGACAGTTAAAGATTCACGAACAGAACTATCCGACACATGACTTGGAGCTTGCAGCTGTGGTCTTTACCTTGAAAGCATGGCGGCACTATCTTTACAGTAAACTATTTAAGGTCTTCTTATATCACAAGAGTTTGAAATACTTATTTGCTCGAAAAGACCTGAACTTGCACCAAGGAAGGTGGATGGAGTTTATGAAGGACTACGATTTTGATCTCTAGTTTCACCCGGGGAAGGCCAATGTCATGGCCAATGCTCTTAACAGAAGATGTTACGGTTCCTTAGCTTCAGTTTCCATGCGAGAATGGGACATGCTAGAGGAGGTTGGTAAGTTTGATTTGTGACTTGGGGAGACAGAGGAGGGTGCGATCGTATTTTCAGTGGTTTTGCGGCCTATGATGATTACTCATGTTCTGGAAGCTTAGCAGATGGACTAGGAAGCTCAAATGTTATGGGATTACGTTGCTAGTGGGGAAGACACCAAGGGGTGTGTTGTGAGCCCGAATTAGAGTTTGAGATTTGGTCGGAGAGTGTTTGTGCCAGAGTCGTGTCGTAATGATGTGTTATGTGATTCCTATCATTCTCGTCTTGTAGTGCACTCGGGAGGCACCAAGATGTATCATGATTTATGCTGACAATTTTGGTGGAAGAAAATAAAGAGGGATGTAGCTCAGTTTATTTCTCAATGCCTTACTTGTCAGCAAGTAAAGATAGAATATCAGAGGCCAACAAGGTTGCTACAGCCGTTACTAGTATCAAAATAAAAGTGGGAGAATATCATGATGGATTTTGTATCTAGACTTCTGAGATCGCCTAAGGGATATGATGCTATATCGATTGTGGTTAATAGGCTGACGAAGTCTGCACACTTTCTTTCCATCTGTGTGAAGGATTTCGTGGACAAGTTGAGTAAGTCGTATGTTAGTGAGATTGTTCGATTACATAGAGTGCCTGTGTTTATTATTTTTTATTAAAACCTACATTTTACATCATGCTTTTGGCATAATCTTCAATCGGCATTCAGGACGAGTTTGCTTTTCAGCACTTCTTTTCACCCTCAGACTGACGGTCAGTCCATATAAATTTTGGAGGACATGCTGAGAGCTTGTGTACTAGATTTTTAGGGATACTGGGAGGATCATCTACAATTGGCAGAGTTTGCCTATAATAATAGCTATCAGTTTAGTATTGAGATGACGCCTTTTGAGGCCTTTTATAGCAGGCCGTGAAGGTCGCCAGTATGTTGGACGAATGTGAGAGAAGCAGCAGTTTTGGGACCCGACTTGGTGTGGGAGACAACGAAGAAGATTGTTGTGATTCATCAACATTTAGTGATGTCCCAAAGCCATCAAACAAGTTATGCGGACCGGAGGTGGAGACCATTGGAGTTTGAGATGGGGGACCTCGTATTATTAAATGTTTTTCCACGCCGAGGTTTAATGAGATTTGGTTGCAATGGAAAGTTGTCGCAGCACTTTATTGGGCAATTTGAAGTCCTTGAGAGAATTGAGGTGGTGGCATACCATTTAGCTTTGCCTCCTCAGTTGGCATCTATGCACAAAGTGTTGCATATTTTGATGCTTCAAAAATATGAGCTTGACCCGTCATATGTCTTGGATTGGGTTGAGTTACGGGTGGACAAGGACATTTCTTATGAGGAATGACCCGTGAGGATTTTGGATACGAAGGAACAAGTGCTGACGAGGAGAACCATTTCCTACGTCAAGGTTCTGTGGCTTTATCACGGTGTTGAGGAGGCCACATAGGAGCTTGAGTCCGAAGTTCGTGCTAGGTACCCGAAGTTGTTACCTTCATGACCGCGTAACGAATTTCAGGGGAAAAATTCCTAAAGGGGGAAGAGTTGTGATGCTCGGTTCCTTTTGAATTTTGTAATATATGTGTGATGTGTTACATATTTCTTTTGGTCATTATAAAAAGGCGTGTTCTTATATGTTTTATGCATGTGTTAGCTTAGATATGCATATTGGTTTCAATTCCGAACTTATTTGAGCATTGTGGCAAAAAGTTAGTGACTTTTTGGGCACGACCGCTCGAGCGGTTCTTAGACTAATCGAGCAGTCTGTCACAGGTAGAAAAGATAGAGATAGCTGGATATTTTAGATATTTAGTCCAAAGCTTCCTCTCTAAGTTTACTCTCCCCTCCCTCTTGGAGAAACCAAAGCCCTATCATTCTCTCTACCTTTTTGCTTGCTTCGAGCTCGGTTTTTGGCATTGTGATAGTCGAACGTCGATATACTCACCAAGGGCTTTGCATTTATCTAGGTGAAATCTCGTTTTGGCGACTTTAGTTTTTCACCGGTTGTTGAAGTTTCGAATTTTTAACTCTATACGGTAGGATTCTAGACTCTCCTATATTAAAAGGGTGTTATATGTGATTATATGCATTTTTAGCATTTTAAAATACTATAAATGTTGGATTTTGTGTTTAAACCTTTTTTGGTCGGATAAAAAGCATGTTTTGCATTTTTTGAGGTTTATTAGAAAGTTTTTGAACATATGTGTATGTAATTTTCAAAAGAATGAGTTTTAAAAACTAGAAGGAATTATGTTTATGTTGTTAAAACATGTTTTTTGGTGTTTAAAACTAACCCTTGGGGTTGAGTCTTTGTTTCAATGATTCAATTGAAATGGTGAAGCATCTTAAAAACATTGGTTGATCTCTATAGTTGTATGGATGGTATAGTTGTGTGCATTTAGATGTTTTGTATATAACTGTGTGCATACAAATGTTTCGATGAATATGATGTGTGCCTTTTTAATGATTCAATAGATGTATTGTAACAATGCATTTAACTTAGGCTTCAATTGTTCCTCAGTGAAAGTCAAGAAACTTGTGCAAAGTAGGTGCTTCATTCTTTCGAGTTAATCTCTGTAAATGAAGTTATTGCCCCATTGGGAGGCGCTTGTTGTTGTAGCAGAGTCTAGAGCTTGTCATTACCTAATGGGTCATTAGATGGCCCGGGCCATGGTTAATGAGTGAGAGTCTATAATTATTTCCTTTGTTCTCAGTGCGACAGGGTTAGTACATAGGAAATCATTACTGATTGTGAAAACCTGGCTGGAAAATAATGTGTTGTTTATGTTTATTAAACTGTTATACGTTATTGGATTATATGAAAACTTATGATTTTGAGGATGGGAAATTATTTTGAGACTTGTGTAGTCGTGTTGTTCATATAATCCGTAATTGCATGTTATGCTTTTAATCTATGTTAGTTTGTTCCTATTGGGTTTCGGCTCACGTTGTGGGATTTAACCTTTCACGTGAGCATGATCATGTGGCTTGATCTTGGGGAGCCCTGGCAGTGGCTGAATATAGAACTCTTAGTTTTGTTATTCGGTAGTTTATATCGGTTTTGATGTTAGATCATGTAATTGTTATACTACATTTTGTACTGGAAAGCACATGTTTTATAAACCATAAGGCTAGGGTTTGAATTACATGCATGTTTAAATGTCTTATGAGAGGAACCTTGGGTTGGTTGTTTTAGTTTCATAGTCAAACTAAACGGTTTTTTGTTGGTTTTATGTTTAATATCAACTCTTGCGCCTCGAGGGAGGTTTTCAATCAAGTTTTAGTCATGTTTTAGATTACTTTGTTATGCCTTGAAGGTTTTTAAAAAGTTAAAAAATGAGTTAAGTGTTGGGTTTCAAAGGTTAATTTTTGAAAAGTGGTCCAGAATCAGACAGCTCAATGGACCGCTCTCGGTCCATATAGCGGTCAAAATCATATTTCGGCTGTTTTACAAGCGGGTGGAAGAACCAACAATAGGCAAGGACTGCTCACGTGGTCTTGAGACTGATCAAGCAGTTTGGGAAGATTTTTTTGAAAACGTTGTTATTTTGTTTTAATCTTGGCTCATGGGACCTTGATTATATTTTCTTTGGGTTATTCTTTTATCTAAAATAAATCCTCAGAAGTGCACTTTTCAAAGGTTTTGAATTCATTTATGGTTTATGTCCTAGACCCATTTGGGCTTCGGTGGTTTTGGTGGATCTTAGTATTACAAAAAATGATTTTTCTTGGGAGGTTTACGTGACCCAGGCTTTGGGGCGTGACAATAGTTGTAGGCTTTGGGGGTGTGTTGATAATATAATTTCTTGTTGCATATCGAACATTATTCATGTAGGTTAGTTTCAAAACCTATTAAGCCTCGTCTCACATTGTTTAATTGAAATTTCTCAGGTATCGGTGATGAAAACATGGATTAGAAGAATGTAGTATGTTTTGAGTTTATCTTGGTTGTATTGGGAAGACTTTGCTTATGTATGTATTTTTGGAATTAGTTGGACCACATAATTGAATTTTGAACGGTTGAATACCATGAACCCTTGAATTGTAAGGCTATAAGGACATGATGTACTTATGTTTTGGACGAATGTAAATGTTATATGGTCCTCTCAACAGACTTTTGGATATGAATCCTTGATGAATTCTCAAGTTCTTGAGTGTATTTTGTTGGTACCCTATAGTGGAGGTTTTTGAGTTAATCTTAGAGAATTTCTATACTTTAAGGGAATACAAGATGTAAATTCTTGTGTTTAAAGGTTTTAAAACTCTTTCCTTATCAAATCTTATGGTTATCCATGGCTCTTGTGTGCCATTTTTATATGAAAATAAGTTTGGCCCTTTTTATATGAAAATAAGTTTGGTTAAGTGTAAGGGTTTCAATTTTTTTTAAAAAAAAAAAAGAGGGTAGGAGCTAGACCGATTGACCGGTCTCATCCTGGTTGCAGTTTTCTAATGCAGGTTGAAGATACTGGCAACAGCACGGGACCAATCGAGCGGTCTTCAAACCCCTCGAGCGGTCTGTCTGGTGGGACATTTTTTTTTCAAAATTTCTAAGTTTTACTCCTATTTTCAAATTAGTGTACCTTCTTCCTTTCAAACCCTTTTTGGGATCATTCTTATGTTCAAGTTGAAGCTCCAAAAGCCAAATTTTCAAATATCCATTCCTTATATCGATATTTCTTTATGATTAAAATGGGCATTTGGTTTTAGAAGGTGGTCTTACCGTGGTTTTCCTTAGTTTTTCCTTCCCTTTCCTCTTGCTTGAGTTTTGGGCGTGACACATTGATATTAGAGCTCTAGGTTCAAACACCTGTGAGCTGTGGGAAATGGTTGCATCACCACATGTGAAATTTTTGCGTTTGTGTTTAACATAAGTGTGTTAGCATGCTTTAGTGGTGAGATTGTGATAGAATTCAATGTTTATATGTAATTTATTGTATTTAGGCATGGAGGTTGAACATTAAAGATGACGTGTTTTGCCCTTGGGAACCCTATTAACTAATTTGAGAGTCAAATTAGAAGGGCATTTGACCGACGTTGTTTCCAATGGAAAATCTAAGTAATGTGAATTGATTATCACTCTTATTGGTGCTCCTCATTATGTGGGATGTGTTAGTGTGACCTTATATTATTAAGGGGTAATATTATTAAGTGTGATTGTTATATTGGAAGCATAATGCTATATTGAACCCTGTGTTAATACCTTCTTTAATTCTTGTATATAGAGTGATGCATCTGAGGCAAGGTCATGGTCGCGGTTGTAGTAGGGGTCGTGGATTTGCGCAAGTTCCTGAAGTTATGGAGGTGAACGCCCCAGAGGAACAGGTAGGAGGTGTGGAGTTTATGTGAGAGATGGTGAATCAAAATTCGCCAAAGGCCTCTATTTTTTCTTTTTTCAACATTATTCTATAGTTTGCCAACTATTTTTTTAAAACAGATTTAAAAGTCATCTCAAATTTGATTTTATGTTTTGTTAATAAAATATAACTTATTTATTGAAAAGAAAATTATTTTCTTTTGAATATATCCATTTTAAATGCCTAGTAATCTATTTAAAAATTCCCCAGAGCTTACTAATAGTTGTTGGAGCAGGAAAAAAAATATTGAACCGACGTCGTGACCGTCAAAAACAACGTGTGCGTTCATCATTAAAAACCGAGAACAATATTAATCTCAATAGTATTATACCTTTATGAAACTTGACAAAAAGTTTCAATAAGTCCTGAATACATTGAAGACAACCTTGTAACTTTCTCACGTATGTCCCGGACGCACTACGACGATCGCGGTGTGTGGGCACCAATTCCGATCGAAGACTTTTCTTTTTTTTTTTTTTTTGATTTCTTCTCATAGTTGTCTCCAAAAGGCAAAAATCAATTTGGCAAAAGAGAGAGGGGGCGGCAGCTTGGTGTGTGGGGATTAGGGTTTTTGATTTTTTTTTTATATTAAAAGCCACATTGTGATATATTACTACATATATTAAAGATAATGATAAGAATATATATTCTCTTTCCTAAAACTAAGGAAGAGATAT
>JAULJZ010047132.1:0-14216 GCA_032270985.1 Heliamphora pulchella
AGGAAAAGACACCAAAAAGATACATCAAATTAACTTTTAATGCATTTTCTTGCACAATAGGGGCACGAAAATCGAGAAAAACCCCTTGATTGATGGGGGATCAGATTTTTGTCCCCCAAAATGATCCATGGCTATATTTATCTTCTCCATGTCTGAATTTTAGCCCACAAAAGTTGAATCAACTCAAATCAAACTCGAGTTTCATTTATTAAAATGAAGAAAAAGGTCCTTTTTTGGTACTTTATGTTCCCCTCTTGTCCCCTAGCCTTTGCCTATATAAATAAAGCCAAACACCCTCTTCTCTACATGAAAATTTCAGCCAAGTGAGGGAGACAAACCAAAACTCCTTGATCATGAGTGTTGAGGTGAGTTTGAGGAAGAAAAAAAGAAGAAATCGAGGAGAATTTCGAAAGCTAAGTCTAAATCCATCCTCCACCCTCCTTTGATCTCTCAAACAAGTAAAACCTCTAAACCTTATGTCTAATAACCCTCACAATATCCCCTAACAAATCCCTTTAAACACTCTAAGAATCGAGAATTGAAATCAAACCGAAAAGGCGTCGTAGTTGGAAATTTTGGGTTGTTATGTTTATGGGTGGTATGAGATGTTGTTATACGTTGTTATCTTTGAGTTTGATGACTTATAAGTATTCTGGAGCCTTGATATTAAAGTCTAAAATACAACCATGCAAAGAAATGGAACAAAAACTTGACATGACATAAGTAGAAGACTTGGACCCTAAGAGACTTGATTTTTGAGAACATAAATGATTCTGCCCTAAACTTTGGAACACCATAACTCAATGTAGAAAATTGATCTAAGCAAGTTCTTTATGTACAGATTTATATTTTTGTATTATCTTTCATCCAAAGTTTGTTTCAACTCATTTGCATAAGTAAAACTCGAGATATTGCAATTTTTTCAAAGTGTGTCATTTTTCAACCAGTCAACACTACCGACTAGGAAACCCTCATTTAAAGTGAGATCCGGACTTTGGTCAAAACATGAACGTTGTAGACGAACTGTATATCTATCTACCCACCAAAAATAAACATAAAATATTGAGTTTGGATAGGTCAAAATCCTTTTAAAAGTCTCTATTGAGTTTCAGCCCTCAAGAGACACTTCTGTCACCTATTTTTGTGTAGCCCAAAACCCCTACTTGTAGTGACCTATTCCAAAAGTGGTCTACATGAACATTGTAGCTAACATATTGACGTACTTGATGACCAAAAAGCAGACCTTAAAGTCTCGGGATTATACTCCAAAACTATTTCAAACCCACTGTCCAAAACCAGCTCTACTGAGTTTTGGCTGCAGACATAACCTAATTTCTAAAATGGCCAAAAAGTCTAACTTGTTCCAAACAACTACCCTTAGCTCTAAACATGAAACTTGTAGGGGACATGTTGAACTAGAACATACTCAATAACGGTCTCATTTGGACATGATATGATATTTCAAAGCCAAGACCAACAGAAGCATGTTTTTGGTAAAATCTTATGAAAAGTGTTGAACAGTTTTTATTTAGGATGTTTTGTTCACCCTTTTGCCTTAGGTTTTGGCCTTGGTGTTAAACATGAGAGTTGTAGAAAGTATTTTTATCTAAATGGTGTTTAAAAATTATAACTTGATTCCAAGTCTAGATACCCCAAAACCTTGTCGGCCCTTTTAATTTAATACTTGATTTTTGGCCTTAAAAATTACTAAGTGTATGTGTGAGTACCTTGTTATGAGACCCGAGTTCTATATGATTATTGGTTTGAATTAGTTGAATTGTGTCTCTAAGTGAATCTATGATGATTTAGAATTCATGCAATCATATTGAATCATATTTTGATAATTATAGCTTGTGCTTCACATACTTGTACCTTATGTTTTGCGAATTGTACCATGAACCTTGCCATGCTAGTTGATGCAATGCTATAAATTGTTACACAAGAGATCGATGGTACACATTATGAGCATTTTCATTTGAATCCTTACATATTGGATTCCATCTGTACAAACCTTTATTGGGATGGGCTGTATTGAGATTGTTGTTCTTGATTCTAAGTTTAGGGCGTTACTGATGTTACAGATTTGGTTTATACACCCTGGGTGCATCCCCAGTATTTGAAATGGTTTATGGATATTGTTGGGCACCATGGGTTCGTCGCTAGCATTCTGATTTTGATAGCTTGGACTTTTGGGTTGACACCGGCGAAGGCATCATGAGTCTTAAGGTGGGACAAACCGCTTAATATATGAGGGCAGTAACAATAAGTCCCTAAGGCAATAACAATAAGTCCTAAGGCAATAACAATAAGTCCAAAAGCAATGATAGTGATTCCATGCTGGCAGTGACAATAAGTCCCAAAGTGGTGCGGACCCCACGTCATTGGCATTGAGTAAAACAGCAGTGGCATGAAGCCAGGCGATGCGGTTACTATTCGTAATGAGGCGCGATGATGGTTTTGGTGATCAAATACCCGTGAAAGTCTACTCTGGTGATTCCCAGCGTGAAATCCCTATTATAATCTACGTGCATGTTGGATTGGGCATCTGCATTTCATACACGGCATATCATATACACATGCTTATTGACTTATCTGCTATCCTGTCATAAAGTTGTTAGTCTCCTTGACTATAAATTGTACGAGGTGTTATATGGTATGTGTTGTGGTGAATTTTGTGTCGTGAGATTAGTTAGAAGGTTAGAGTATTTTGGTTCTACGCCTTAGCTCATGGCATTCGTGCCACAGGTGAGGAGGAGTTCTTAGAGGAGGTCATCCCCTAGGAAGAAGAAGAGTTGAAAGAACAGGAAGAGTTCCAAGAGTACATGGATCCCGTTGATGCATTTTGAAGAGTCAAGATCTCTGCTTTTGTTTTTATATTCAGTTTTTCCCGCGCTTAGTGAAATTTTTAAAATTTCTTGGTAAAACTGTAATAGTTAAGTACTTTAAACGGTTTAGAACCCCTTTATGATGTAATAACTAACGTATATAAATATAAATGAATGGCTAGAATATCCCTTTATTTATATTTATATATGTCCCGACGTTTCCGAAGGACGGGGCGTCACAGTTGGTATCAGAGCCCAGGTTTTGTGAACCTTCAGGCCTTGGGTTATGGGAAACTATGCATTCTGTCACGTTGGAGCTCTATAGGATGCGTTTTATTAATTATTATTATCATCTATACATTATAAGAACTAAAATCTGATCCATCTAAGTTCTATAGGGAGTCGCATCATGACATTACCAAATTTGGGAACAGTAAGGAATCTACACTCAAAAGACGAGTAAGGGCATCGAGATCGATGATCGGAGATTCATGCAACCAGTTATCTTATTTTAAAGGAGTAGACAGGAGTGGACGCTAGGAGAAGTTTTAGATATCACCTCGAGAGACACCGTTAGAACACCGCGACTTCATCCTTATAAATCCTTCTCTCATTTACCCCAAGCCCTGGTGTCAACTTTTTGAAGTTTTTTTGTATGTCCTTCGTTCTTATATCATCAATCCTCAATGGTACCATCAAGTGTCATTCGTCGGTAACTCTTATGCACCCAAGTTTTGTTGATAACCCTATTAGAAATTCAATCCTAGAAAGTACCCTTGTCTTTAAGTTTTCATGCCTCGATAATGACCGGTATTCGCATTTGATTCTCCTCCGACTCGAGTCATCATCCGTGAACTAACTCTTCTCTTGTAGGACTCGATATCAATTCTTTGTTAAGTATCCATTCTAAACATTCGAAATTGATAAAATTTTCAGCCATCGTTCACTTCTCTCGATCTTGAAACCACAATCTGTTGCAGTAATTTTGTGAATTCTTCGTACACTCTTGAAATCTCTACTAGGGAAGTTGACTTAGATACTTGAATTGAAGCATGTTAGGCTGACGTAACTTCAGTGTAAATATCTAGTTTGGCTGCCACTTTTGCTTAAACATCTCTTTTATCATAATCTGATGGTATTGGATTAGTTCTGGGGACACCTATTTAAAGTATTGTTCACTTTCTTCCTCTTGTTTCTCCAACATTTGAACCCCAAATGACCACTCAATTTGTGTCAATGGTAATTACCTTAACCATGACCATTTAACCTCATCCAACCTATCTTTGAACCACCTGGGTTCCACCCTAAGATGTTCTAACTGTTGGAGGCAAAACTGCTAAGATCATTGTTTTGTAAACGATTTTTGGTATAAATTAACTGGACGGAAAAACGCCAAAACGGGCTCCAAATAAAATTTTTGACATCAAACGATCAAAATAAAACCCGTGCAACCAAAGTTAATTTAGAAGAATACCTTTTTATTGGGCGATTCTTCAACTGCGATTTGATTCTGAGTTGAAGCTCCTGTCAGATCTTCAACTGTATTCCCTTACGCGATCCTCGAACGTAGTGTGGACTACAAACTATCAAGAACTCGTACTGACAGAACCAAGATATCTTTAGTCTTGAAAGACAAATTATGATATTAAATTGGTTCAGCCTACCCGCATATATATAGGGCTACAGCAGGGACCTAGGTAGTAATTATGAGTAAGACTTCCAGTGAAACATAGACACTTACCAGCGGTTTCTGCAATTATAGAAAGACAACAGCAGTTTCTGCAATTTTCATAAAACACTGAATTACAGTTCACACTACTAAAGAACTATAATTGCACTCTGACCCATAATCTCAAGACCTTTTTGCATTGAGCTTCTATTATTAAATGCTTACCATTTCTCCCCACGTTAAGATTCTCGATACCTGCCAATTAAATTTAATTACTGATAATTTAATTTAATCTACATCTTAGTATTTTTCCTTAATCTCTTCCACTTAACTTATTTGACCGCCAGATAATTAAATCCACCTGTAGGGTTTGGTCCAGTCAAAACTTATAAACATCTTTAAAGGGGTATTGTCAATCCCAATCTTTCAGGACGTGGATTCCATCAATAATTAATATTTACCATATAAATAATACCTCTATCCAACTCACAGAAAATATAGACCCATATAAGATCACGCCCTCTAATGAATCAAAACAACGAATATTAAATATACGCAAATCAATAATTATTTCATTATTAAAAGGATAAACACTATTCATAATAACATTTGGGTATGAATTAATTTATATAGTCAGTATAAAATTAATCACCCCAAATGTCTCATTCAAAGAGTTGGAATAATAGATGACGCTATTATCTGTTCCCCATAACCAAGACAGGCCTACTAAAACTTTGTGTCACAGTCGTACCGATAGTATGTCCATTTCCATCTAAACTGTGAATATAAAACTTTTATTCTACAAGAACCTAAAATCTGATCTTCTGTGTGCAAGTCGTACTCTACACCTCAGATTAAATACTATAAAGAATATCGAACATCCATGCATAACAAAAAAAATGATACACATACATTGCTTATGAAGATTCTCATAAAAATAAAAATTTTATTTCATTAAAAAATAAAATTAAATATTAAAAGTATGGCTTTCAGTATACCAATCCTAACAATCTTCCACTTATACTCAAAATCATGCTGCCATACATCTGACTCCCATGCCTTCTACATGACTATCAAAAGTCTTAGCCGTTAAGCTCTTTGTAAAAGGATATGCAAGGTTGTCTCCTGATGCAATCTCGATCACAACAACGTCACCTCTCTATACAATTTCTCATATCATGTGATACTTACGCTCAATGTGCTTGCCTTTCTTATGGACCCTTGGCTCCTTCGAGTTTGCAACCGCTTCGCTATTGTCACCGTAAAGTGTAATAGCCGACTGAACTGAAGGTACTACCTCTAGATCCAACAAGAAGTTCCTAAGCCAAACGGCTTTTTTGGTTGCTTCAAAAGCTACCACATACTCGGCCTCTATGGTAGAATCAGCAATGCAGGACTTCTTAATACTCCTCTAGCTTATAGCTCCACCTCCTAAGATAAACACATATCCTGAGGTAGACTTATGGAAATCTCTATCAGACTGGAAATATGAGTCTGCGTACCCCAAGGGTACTAAACTGTCTACTTAATAAATCAACATATAATCCTTAGTCCTTTTTAGGTACTTAATTATATTCTTTACCGCAGTCCAATACTCCTGTCCTAGGTTAGACTAATATCTGCTAACCATGCCAACGGAAAAGCAGATGTCGAGTCTAGTGCAAAGCATAACATATATGAGGCTTCCTACTGCCGAAGCATAAGAAACTGCCTTCATCTTCTCTATCTCATCAGGTGTCTTAGGACAGTGATCCTTGGATAGAGTGATTCAATGCCTGAAAGGGAGAAACCCTTTCTTGGAATCTTGCATGCTAAAATGAGCAAGGATATCATTGACATATTTTGCTTGTGACAAGCCCAACATCCTTTGTTTTCGATCTCGCACAAGCTTGATCCCAAGGATGTGACTGGCTTTTTCCAAGTCCTTTATATCGAACTACCTAGATAACCATACTTCATTTTTAGACTTCTCTTTGCTCCAAAAGCTTGTTGCCAAAATGATTTTGACTTGAATGCTTCATGGCTTCCAATTATTGTGCTTGAAATGAATTCCTAAAAATATTCTCAATTTGCACAATTAAATATCTTGGTTTATTATCATCAAAATGGTTGTTGAAACCTTGTTTAGGCCAATATTCCTCGTGTTCTTCAAAATTCTTATTGACTAGACTCAGGTTTTTAGATGGAAACCCTAGCCTTGAAGCCAACTGGCTGAATTATCAAACTACGGTTTGTCACTGCACTTTTATAGGCTACAGTAAGGCCCTATGGAGTAAATAAGTCGTGGAATCCTAATGTACTTATAAATTCCTATCTCAACCCAAAAGTAATTTCATAAAAATATAAATTATAATTCATTCCACTAAAGAATTATAATTGCACTCCCAGCCTTACTCTTAAAACTGAAAAATTCAAACTCTTGTTATTAAATACTTATTTATCCTCTTTCACATTAAGATTATAGATACTCGCCGATTAAATTAAAATACTAACATTTTATTTAATCGACTTATTTGAAAAATTCTTAAAACCTTCCGCTTAACTTATTTGACATGCCGAATTATAAAATGCACCTACATGGTTTTGCACGGTTAAAACTTATAAACTTTCTCAAGGGGGTATCATCAATCCTGATCACGGGACGTGGATTCTGTTAGTAATTAATATCCATCATATAATTAAGGTCGTTATCCAACTCATCCGGATTGTTGACCCGTAAAAGATCGCACCCTCTAATGAATCAAAATAACTAATATTAAATATACGTGTATAATAATTATTTTGAAATTAAGAGCATTAGCACTAATCAATACTCACGTCGACCTTCTCATCAAAACGTTAGAATCTGAATTCTGCCATCATCGCCATCAAACGAAGAATTTTGACCACGACCATGAACGTTTGGTGGAGCTTGATGAAAATTTAACCACCGAGCCATGACGGGTTGCAAGACCACCATACCTCTTATCACATTCTCTTTACCCTAGGGTGATTGACTACATGGGAAATGATCCAGTCATTGGAAGAAACACTCAACCCTACGTACCACAACGTCAAGTCCAAACGACAGAAAGAACGGAACAACCCTGGGAAAGACCGAAATGGGAATGAAAACGTATAACTATGGACTTCATCACTGGACTATCGAGATCGCCTTAAGAGCACGATGGCATTCGGGTTATAGTGGGTCGCCTCACCAAGACTACTCGCTTTCTATCAATTAGACCTCGTGACACAATAGTGACTTCAAGCCGAAAGTACATCCATGAGATTTTGCATGAACGTGAGTTATCTACCTTTATTTCACCCAACCAAGACCCGCATCTCACACCACATTCAAGCAGAGTTTACAAGCAGCCTTAGGACTGGGGCCTTACCTTTGTACAACGTCTCACCCTCAGATTGATAGGCCGTCCATACGCATAATTGAAACCATCGAAGATTTTCTAAGAGCCTACATAATAGAATTTAAAAGGAAGCTGAGAAGGATATTTTTCTTTGATCAAAGTCCACTTACAACAACAGCTACTGAGCCAACGTTTACAACCACACAAAGCCTTATTTGAACTATACTACAAGTCACTAGTATGCAAAATAGAAAACTGGAGAAAGACTAATTGTTACGACAAATAGTTTACTCAAAACAACCAAGAAGGCCAAAATGGAGAGTTATGAAGACCGACAGTATAGACCCCTCGAGTTCAATACAAGAGATCACATAGAACCCAGCCCCAGCAAATAACCATGCACTTCGGGAAAAAGGAAGGACAACACCAAGATACATCGAGGCTTTAGGAATCCTAGCCAAAGCCGTAATAATCACCTCCCACCTAGCCTTGCCACTACAGCTCGTGAATATCTACAGTATGTTCTATGTCTTGATGCTAAGAAAATGTAGACCTAATCATGCCCACCCTTTCAACTGAGAAGAGCTCCATGTCAACGAAGATGCCACACTCGAAGAAAGGCCGATCAAGATAATTGATTAGTAAGACCAAGAGTCTGAATTCATCCGAAAGCGTTGTTGTGTCCTTAGAAAATCACACTCGAGTAGATTCTGTTTGTAGCACATGAAGAGTGACCGACACCCCTACGTCATACGACATGCGAGTCATGAATCTTATTAGTTACAATGTAATTCTTGGCATGGATTGGCTCCCCAAACATCGAGCCATCATCAACTACCATCAGAAGAAGATATGGGCACATACACAAGATGAAACCTGTGTACGGATCCAAGAAAAATGACGTGATACCCTTACACCTATTGGCATGAAGGTATACAGATCAATTCATTTCAGGAAAGATTAGCTTGTGTGCTCATCAGTACGAACACCATGTCAGCCACCAAGTTATCACGAGTTGTAAGTAAATAAGAGGATGTATTTCCAAAAGAATTGTATGAACTTCCACCATATCGAGAGATCAAGTTTTCGATTGAACTCTAACTAGGAATCGCACCGATTTCGATCGTTGCACATAAGATGACTCCCACCGAACTGATGGAAATGAAGGACTAACTTTAGGAGTAGCTCAGCAAGGATTTTATTTGCCAAAACACATCGCCATGGGATGCACCAACATTGTTTGCTAAGAAGAAGTACGGGATGAAATTTTGAGTGCAAAATTTATTTTAAGGAGGGTCGATTTTAACGACCTGGTTCAAAACCTAGTATTAACAACGGTTAACCCATGAGATTTTGGCTCACTAAAAGGTTAGAAACCCTTATTTGACCCAAAACCCTAATTCAATTCAGAAACCTTAAAAGACCAAACACTCAAGAGGAAAAATCATAATACCTAGAGAAAACTCCCAACATCCTAAATTGAGTAATTATCATGGAATATTACATTAAAAATTAAAAATTCTCATAAAAAGGATAAAATGATCATTTTACCCATAGTAAACCAAAAAGTCTTAAAAATCTAAAATTTGACACATGGACACTCAAAATTTAAGATTTAAATAAAAATAAGTAGCGAAAGACAAAAATAAGAACAAAAATAACCAAATTACCCCTTAGTGGCCAGTTTGCCTCTGAGTTTGTGCCAAAAAGTCACTTTTTACATTTTTACGCTCAAATTGAGAAAAGATGTATAAATCAAGTATCATTTTGATCCAAGATTATTCAAATAAGTAATATTCATAATAATATAATATTATAAGCCAACAAAAGTAAATAAACCATTATTAAGAATCTTACACACTGAAATAAGTTAAAAAGTCACATCTTTTCAAACTAGCTTAAAATAGTTTAATTGCCTACACTTAATTAATTAATTATTACAAAAAATTTATAAACTGTAATAATAATAACACTAAAATAATTTATTTTAGTAAGTAAAAAGACAAAAAAGATACATCAAATTAATTTTAAAAATACTTTTTTGGACAATGAAGTGCCATAATACCACTAAATAAGCAATTGAAGCAAAATTTAAGTACGTAAACCAACCGAACAGCCCCTTGGCCCAAATCCCACCTGCAAGATCTGAAAATAAATTTCTTAAAAAGACCAAAAATTACATGCAACCAATAAAAATAAAAGAAATTTAAATTAAAGTCTACACATCATAATAGTCTCCACTACCATTTCCTTATATAAAAGCAAGACCCAAACACTCCTTTCCTTCCCTCATTTTTTAGCAATATAGAGAAAGAAAGACCAGATTTTTGTGATTTGTTGAGTGTTCTTCATGGTTTGAGAGAAAAAAAGGAAGAAAGAAGGAGAAGAGAAAAAGGATCCAATGAGGAGTCAGGAGATCTTCCAAAGCTAAATCCTAGTCCACCACTCAACATCATATCATCTTTCTAAGAAAATAAAATACTTCAAAAACTTTCTGGTGGAACTCCTCTCAAAATCTCCTCAATCCATTTTTGCAAATGAAACCTAATACAAGAATCAAATAATGGAACAAAAAGGAGTTATGCTAGAAAAATATGGACTATTCATACTTTTGGTGAAATGATATGTGTGTGCATGTTGAGTTTATTGAGTTTTATGACTTATATGAGTTGTGGACTATTGACATATAAGTGTCTAACACATGCATACAAAGAAAATGAACCATATCTTGATATACATAGTGCTAGGTGGTTGGAACTTAAATAGGACTGAGATTTGAGGTTTTTGAGCTCTCTTCCCCGATCATTGAAAATTGATAACTAAATCTAGAAACATGATCTGAGTCTATTCTTTATGTCCAAACCTAGGTTTTTATAGTATCTGTCATCGAAAAATTGTTTGAAGTTATATCAGTGGATAGAACTCGAGATATAACATTTCTACCAAAACATATCATTTTTAGACCAATCTGTATTGTAGAGCTGAAAACCCCATTTTTAATCGTGAACTGAGCTTAGATGTCTTCATGAAAATTGTAACCAACATATTTATCTAGATACCCACCAAACATGAGCCTAGGATGTTGAGATATGAATGGCCAAATAGCCTTTGAAAGTCTCTATTTATGTTTAGTGATTTACAGAACCTTCGGACACACATTTTTGTAGAACCAAAAACCTCTGTATTAGTGACCTTCTTCAAAAGTGGTTTTCATGAAAAATGTTAGTAACATATTAATCTAGTTTCTGTCCAAGAATCAGACCTAAAGGCCTCAGTATGATACTCAAAATGATTTTTAAACTCTGTTAAAAACTGATTCTGCTGAGTATTTGATGCCTTCTAAACACGTTTTCTAACATGACTTATTTCTCTTACTTTCTCCAAAGAACTACACTGAGTACTATTCATGAGACTTGTAGAAAACATATTGAACTAAAACATATCCAAAATTTAGCCCAGTAGGCCCTAATTTGATACCCCAAAAAAAAATCAACTGAGACCATGTTTTTATGAAATTTATGTATAGTGCTAAACCGTTTTCACTTGGGAGAATTAAATCACCTAGTTTCCTTAGGATTGAGCAATAGTGTTCAACATAAAAGTAGTAGAGAATATTTTCTATCTAAACTGTAACAAAAAATTAGAACCTAACTCCAACAAGTATAAGTACCATAAAATGCTGCTGTAGTTTATAAATAAGTGATAGGAAGTTGGCTAGTAGATTATTAAGTGTATGGTGAAGCATGCCTTTGTGGTGTGACTTGATTTACATGTTTTAATTAATTTAAATTAGCTGAATAATGATTTAATGTAAATACAAGATGAAACGTGACCATACCATGAGATTAGAACCATGTTTTAAATGTTAACTTAAAATTGTTGTACCTTGTGTTTTAAGTACTTGTACTTCATGCTATGTCGAGTTATACATCTTTCCATGTTTAGTCGCATACCTTGCATTGTTAGTTATAGTTGAAGATATGAGTTGTTGTACCATAAGCATTATTACATTGCACTTGGGACATCTTGTGGGTTACATCCGGTACCTTGGGTTGGTCATTTTGTACCTCAGTCATTTTGTTGGATTCATGTCCCTTTGATCCAGTTGCTCTTTTGAGTCATGGTTATATGGTTGGAAGTGGTGTTGGTGTGGGCAAATTGGCTATTTCAGAGAGAGCCTAATTCAACAGGCCTAATCCTGCTGCGGTGGTAATTTCAGAGAGAGCCCAATTATGGTAGATCTAACCCCATTGTCATGGTATTTTGAAGGGTAATTCGGAAAGAGCCCAATAGTGGCGGTCCTAAACCCCTCGTCTTGATATTTTGAAAAATGTGTGGCATCTCTTGAAATTCATGGCTGCTACTTGGACTTTGGGTTGACACCACACAAGCATTCTGGATTTTAAGGTGGTATTTGTCACGTCGCAAACTCCGGATCACCCGAAACACCCATAAACAACACCTAACCCGATGTTTCACTCTCAAGATAAAAGACATATATGCATTAAATATAATTTCCAACAGGCTTACAACATAAGGTTCCAACACCAAAAACATGTAAACATTACATGGAACAAAATGAAACAAAAAGGAAGACTACAGATCCTACCCCCTCTAGTTTCTCCCGATCAACCTGCGTGACCGTATGTACCTGAAAAACATTTTCAAATCCCACACTATAAGCCAAAGCTCAGCAAAAACTAGACAAACATGTAATAAAAGCTAAACATGCTGATGCGAAAAGATATAGATATTTCGACTCACACGAGCCTCAAAAACATTTGATATAAATATAGATATACGACAATTCTTCACAAGCAATCATCGACTCTCACGAGCCCCGAAAATAGTTTTATAAAATCCACGATGATTCATGCGCAACACATGCATCTTCTCAGGCTTTCACTGAAGGACCGCAGTCTCATCTAATGCATCTTCTCGGATTTTCACCGAACGAGCACAGCCCCATCTAATGCCTCATCAACTAGAGCCAACGTTCATCCAACCATGAACAGCCATCTTCTTAGGCTTTCACCGAAGGACTGCAGCCCCATCTAATTCATCTTTAAAACTAGAGTTTTAACGCACATAACCACGTACAAACACCACATTTTACATAACGACATCACATGCCACATAACTCGTCATCCAACAACCTGGGAGACCAACAAGCAATAAAACGAAACTCAACACCGAAGGCTAGCTCCAAACCTCTAAAAACTCAATTTTCACAAACATTTTCACAAAGCACTTTCTTTTTTTGAAACTCTCCTTTCTGAAAAAGAACCACAGACCCAAACACGTCACGCACACAATGATGTATAAACACCACGATTAACACAACCCTGTCATCCCCAAAGATGACAACAAAATGACAACAAACCCATAAGGCCATAACACGACCTCCTAAAACAACCCCAACTGGACATCAGTCGACTGAACACCCCCACCCCATCCTAGTCGACTGAAAAAGGCTACTGAAATTTCAAAAAATTACCCCAAAACACAGGTCAATTGATTGGATCCCCTAATTCAGTCTACTGAACCACCCCACTAACGATCCAGTCGACTGAATCACCCAGTTCAGTCGACTGAACCAAGGTGGACATGAAACCCTTGCTACGGGATTAGCTTTTCAACCCCAAAATTGAAGCAACTAAACTCCATTTTGACACCCTCGGACATACAAAAATCCAAAACTACAAAGAAACACTAAAAGGAACACCTCAAAACCACTTTTTATCTAACCTAAAGCAACCAAAAAACAATTTAGGAACAAAACCTGACCATTCGAAACAAAAATCAACTTTTCATGCATTTTAAAATGGTAAAAACACATACGATTTCACGTAGCACCTCTTTAAGACATAAGAGTCTAGGATCCTACCTCGTTGAGTCAAAAACTCAAAGCTCAAAACGCCGGCCAAAAACAGACTTCGTCGAAACAAGATCCCGTTATTAGGATTGGTATACTGAAAACCATGTTTTTAGTATTTAATTCTTTTTAAATAAAATTAATTTTTCATTTTATGAGAATTTTTATCAGCAATATGTGTAACATTTCTTTAATATTATGCATGGATGTCCGATATTCTGTATAGTATTTAATCTGGTTTATAGAGTACGGTTTGAACACAAAATATCAGATTTTAGGTTCTTGCAGGATATAAGTTTTATGTTCACAGTTTAGATAGAAATGGACATACCATCGGTAATACTGTAGCACAGAGTTTTAGTAGGCTAATATTAGTTACGGGCAACAGATAGTAGCGTCGTCTATTTTTTCAACTCTCTGTGGTAGTACACTTTGTGTGTACTGAACGGGACATTTGGGGTAATTAATTTTATACTGACTATATAAATTAATTCACACCC